>JAAGKR010011538.1:0-19126 GCA_011419295.1 Clarias macrocephalus
GGTGTACTTAGGAAAGTGTTTTCAAGTTTGTGAGAAATCAGTGTGGACCAAAAGTTAGTGATCAAATACTAAACAACATTTACAGGGAAAAATGCAAAAAGGCTCTTTTGGAATTCTGTATTAGTCTAGTGATTTTATTTTAGCTTTTTTTGTGTGTAACAATAGGATACAGGTGGCGCTGCTGCAGAGAGGATCTTGAACATGTTGTATTTGGCATCTACAGCATCAGTGCTGAGGGAGGTGAGGCCACGACCCCTCCAGTGGTTGAAGTGCTTCACGACTTGGGAGACATCACTATTGCATGTGCGCTTTTATTGGGTGTAATATATGCAATGAACCCCTCAGGAACTGAAAACATTCTTTGAGGTACTGCAGAGGATTTTCCTCCAGCTGGATGCTACCAGACTTTAACCAAAGGTACAGATGCTTCAAAACAAACTTTGAGTAAACCAACATCGAGCATTACATGAAGGTCTTTTTTGCACTTATTGAAAATGTTTGGATGTTTTGTTTTGGATGCAATATATTTAGACATTGCAGAAACTTGGGAGGGGGGGAAACAATTTGTATTTGATAGCAAAAAATAGGGTAAATTGTTAAATTCTATTAATACAGTATGGTAAATTAACTAATGTTTAGTTGGTATTATTGACCTTAAGGACAAGGTTGTGCGTTTTCCTTCTAAATTTATATATATATATATATATTTTTTTAAGATTTATACAGTGAGAACCTTTTTTTTCTATTTTTGTGGGTCACATGATTTTTTCTTATGTAAAACATGCCCAGAATACTGTTGAAAGAAAAGTTTAAGATAACCAATTTAAATTTTTTGTTGTTGTTGTTGTTGTTGTTGAACACAGTTTTCCTTCCTTTTTAAATTTGTCAAAGTTGACAGAAGTGTTGGAAAAAAAAACTAAAAAAAAAATAGAATATGTTGCATATTGTGTTTTGTCTTTTGTATTGTTGGACCATAATATTCTCAATTTCTCGATTTCTCTGCTGCATTTCAAACAGTGCCAATTGTTATTAAAATACTTGTGACAGTAATCTTGTTGTGAATAAAGTTCCCTTACAAACGTTAGTTGAGTTTACTAAAGTCATTTGTGTGGAACTTGTTGATAAGAAAAAATTAATTAAACCCAACATTTTTTTTTTTTTTTTGAGTGTGTGAATTCGATTGTTAGTGTTTTATGAAAGTATGGCACCTGTTATAAGTTGTTCCCTAATAAAAAGGATGTATTGGATATTTACTGCCTCTGAAATTGCCTTTAAGGGTCACTAAAGCCTGGGAAAATAGGGCTGGGATACATTATGGTATAACATCTCGTTGTAGCAACATAAGTAGCACCACTTGTATAACTTGTTAGACTTGTCAATAATAATGGAGTATCGTAGACATAATTCAATTACATTACAATTACACAATCAATTGCTATTACAGTAAATGATAAAGATTATGTTAAGTCAACATGATTCTTTCACACATGTTTAACATCAATGAAAAATGTTGGTTTAACAGGCAAAAATTGTGTCATTTGGCCACATTTTGATGATGTGGGACCGATGTACACATTAAGATCGAGTAAATTCAAAGGATAGTCGTAGTGTTGTGTGTGTGTGTGTGTGCGATCCGTCAGCAAACACCTAACAGCAGTTATTGCATTCTCCTTGTTCTCGCACTTCTCCCATCACTTGTATTCCTTCCAAACTTTTAATAAGTTTCTAAATCATCGTCTGGCTCTGTTGTGTCAATAAATTATTGAAATGGTCAGCGTCAGTCTCCTTTAGCTTTTACCGACGCATTCATAACCATTAGTCTATTTCTGCTGGTGCGCTCTGGAAAACTTTGTGTGCGGTTGAGCGCTGATTAGCCTAGGTAGAAAATTAAAGAGGAGGATCACGGATCAACATCCCGAGCCCAAACCTCATTTAAATTAATTTAACAAAGTAAACAACATTAGTCCATGTTTAGAAAAGCATTTTTATTTAGACTATAAAAAAAATAATCCTGCATCTATTTTTAGGTGTGTCAGCAAAAAATAGGAATAGCCACCGTTCATATATGACTCTTTGTCACAGTAAATCATTCAGTGACAAGCCTATAAAGTTCAGGTACATCTGTATGAATAAATTGTTTAAATGTATGAATCATTGATTTATGTAAACGACTCTTTTCAGATGTATGTAAATGCTCATTGCTGATGATATTTGGTCTGCTTTTCAGGAATCACCACTCTCTGTGATCTATAATGTGTGTGTGTGTGTGTGTGTGTGTGTGTGTGTGTGTGTGTGTGTGTGTGTGTGTGTGTGTGTGTGTGTGTGTGTGTGGTGTCACCTGAGAGCTGTCAATAGGCCTTATATATTCATGAAAAGTCATGGATTCTTCAGTGAAACAGAAGCTTTCTAAGTATTATAATTTAGTTGTAACATAACAGATATACAAATCAAACAAACAGTGCGCACTAAATACTAAAACAAATATATATACAAGATAAGACAAAAGATAAAATGTAAGAAAAATATAAGAAAAGCCTAGCTGTACAAATATGGGAAAAAGATTTTCTGTACAGATGTATAGAAACTTTAGTGTGGAGATGAAGTCTGAATTAATTAATGTCCGGAATCGTTTTCCTGACTGCAACAGACAGAGCAGTCCGTTGTTGTGGTGGCTGAGGTCCTTCACCATCTTCCTGGCCTTGGTCCAGCAACACCTGCTGTAGATTGACTGCAGGTCAGGAAGCTCGGTGTGGATGATGCGCTCAGCTGATCACACCACACTCTGTAGAGCTCATCTGTCCTGCATTGTATTGTAGGAATAAAAGTTCCTGGAGCACCCTGGAGGGAGTCTGAAGTCTCTCAAGCATCTGAGGTGGTAGCGACGCTGCCGGGCCTTTTTCACCACAGTGTTGATGTGACAGGACCATGACAGGTCCTGCGAAATGTGAATTTGTAACTGGGCTTCTGCTGATGACGGGGGTCTGGTAGTTCCTCTCCTGCTTTGTACTGAAGTCCAATATCGACGCCTTTTGTCTTTCTCACGTCTGGAAGGAGATCTAAAAGTTTCTGGGCAAAACTTTACCCAGTTCAAAATCGTAAGGTGACACAACTTACAATTCAAATATTTAAGACGGCTTAAGTAGTATTGGTTGTTAATTAGTCCAGCTTTTCATCTCCTCTAAAAGATACATTTTGCATCGTTTTCCATTGTAGCCCATTGATGTTGTTGGTTCAAGTGATTGTTTTTCTAGAAGATTGTTTTTCTTAATTTTAATGCTAAAATAACAGTATGTGATCTAGAAGTGTGGGATTTAATTCCCAGATAAAAGACACTAAATCTGTCTTTGCCAGCATTAGACACTCTGGTTTGTGGTAGAACATGTCACTGCCTGTTGGATGTTTATCACCACACTATGCAACAGGATATCAGTGCTGTAGTTCGAGGGTAATCTCACCACCACAGCTATTCATCTGAGTATAGAGTGCCCCAGTGCATTTTCACAAAAATATCATATATATTCTGTATGGGAATAAGTATGAGACTGACAAATCAGATTTTTCATTTTAACATGCACCTTTCTTTTTTTTTAATTCATAGTACTGGGAAGGGTATTGCATATGTAGCTATTAAGGCAAGCTGATTTAATACCTTATCCTGTACATTGCAGCTTTCTGTACTATATTGTAGTGATGCTGAGATGACGCCTCATTTAGGCATCGAGGCATCCAGTCAATAGCTTCACCAAAAGGTTAATTTCATGAATCTTCATATGAGGGCTCATTGTACTGCCATCTAGTGCACAAATATTAATATGGTCATGCAGCTGCAAGTAATGTTGCATTCATCATTGACAATCGTGTGTGTGTATGTGTTTTGAAAATGGAATGTTCAAAGGAAATGTTTATGCACATAATCACTGTAGAAATGAACAGACGACCCCAAAGTAAGCTATCAATCTGTCTCCGATCAAGCAATCATCTGTGAGATGGACCAACTATGCGGGGTCAAAACATCAAGGTCTGGACATGTTTGTCGCTCTTTCGCACTTGCGGGCGCTTTTTTGCCCTTGCGCTCTGACCTGCACTCACATGCTGCACCATCACAGCCTCGAGTCATCCACTCGTTAAGACCCTCAGCAAAACTTCGTGCCAGAACCTCCAAAATTCTTGCAACGAAGAAACCCTCAGAAGATGTTCCAGAGCACCGCCATCGGTAACCAAGCAACCAAAGCGTCACAGAGGGCTTCCCTGAAAGACGTCATCCCAATGACAGATCGCCAACCAATCAGCAGTGCCGGGATTCCCTTCCGCTGGAAGCTAACCACAGAGAAGAACTCTCACGTAAAGCAAGTAAACAACAAAGCTTCATACCTTGCTAAAAATTGGTGTGTGATCTTAACTAAGCAGCAAAGATAAACCCAAGGCTCTGCTCTTGTGACCCTAGCGTAGTTCCATGTATCGTAGAATACTTTTAAAAAATCTTGTTTCTTTATAAAGAGCTATTGTCTCACTTGTGTATTTTAAGGTTAAAACATTTGCCTAGATCTAACGTTAAATTGCTCATGAATATAAAAGTCCAGATTTTGTATTATCATCAATGGCCACGGAATAAACAGAATTGTTAAGATGCACTAAATCGTGCGAGACGGTGGACGGATAGAGGGTAAAGTGTATGCAATAAATTGTAAATCAGATAATCAAATCAATCTGAATCTTTAAAGATTCGTTTCACCCATGACAAAGAGCTGAAACCCTACATCACCATCCCTGAAAATTAGGTAAAGCACTAGATCAGAAAGGAAAAGTAAAGAACAAATAGAGAGGTCTTTATCTTTGATTATTTTTTAATTATAAACATGAACATGAATACAATTAACAAGCCACTGTTGGGAATCTTTGAACAGGTTATATAAATTCACCAGTCAGTGTTAAGGATTCAATACACAAATCAATGATTAAAACACGCAACAAAATTATTTAAGGAGGGAAAGAAAAAAAAAGAAGAATAAAAAACCTAGATAAAATAACATTAGAGTTTGAGAGAGTTTGAGTTTATTACTGTAAACCAAACGTTTTTCTGTTCATTTACCTTCTTCTTATATTAGATAAGAAGTAAATGTAAATCTTATTTTGTAATTGTAAGGGACTGCCCCTAGAGGGCACTGTGGACATGATTATTTTTTAGTTTGTGTGGTTCTGTTTGTAGACTCAGTTTCCCAGAAGGCACCTCGGTAGCTCATTAGAATGGTTCTAAATAGCTGGTTGTTCTGGGAAACTGGGTCGAGCATTGATTATGTTACGAGGGCATTACTTTGTTAGGTTTTGGTTTAGATTGGTTTTGTGTTTGGTTTTGTTTGAGTTTGGCTTTATGTTAAGACGGTTTTATATGGTTTGGGATTAGCGTGGTCGTGTTTGTGTGAGTGGGTTTTTGGTGTTTGTCCTTTGTTTAGTGGGGGTTTAGTTTGTCACTAGTTCCTCCCTTGGCTCTAGTGTTTCAGCTTTCCCTAGTGTTCCCCTTGTCTATAGTCTAGTCTCTAAGCCTGTGTGTGTGTTCTCAGACTGCGTGTGGGTTCTCAGCCTGTGCCTGCTCTAAGCCCGTGTATGCTCTTAGAGTGTGTGAGTTTCGCTCACAGGAGCGCGAGTGTGTGTTTCCGTTCATAGGAGCCTGTGTGTGTTTTGTTTAAAGGACATTTTGTTTTAAGTTTGGTGATGGTTTCTGTGCTTGTTTTGTTTCTTGTTTGTGCCACATGTCCTGATCTGCTGAATTTGGTTGGCTACAAATACGTGGAACTGTCTTGCATCATTATTGATATAACCAAGGACAACCTTGGAATTGGTCCAGTAGTATTCACAGGCACCATGCAATTCTAGTTCTCTTTTGAGCAGATCACCAGTTCTTGTGGCTACAACTGCAGGCGAGCACTCCAATCTTGGAATTCTGGTTACCTTTGTTGGGGCAGCTCTTGCTTTACCCATAATGAGAGTGCAGTGTACCTTTCCTAACTTGGTCACTGTTCTGAGGTATGAACATGCTCCATAGCTTGACACACTGGCATCAGCGAAATGGTGCAGCTCATATTGCTGGACATCTTTAAATGTTGATGGCACATAACAACGTGGTATTTTTACCAACGACAGGTTATGGAGGTCCTGTAGCCAAGCTTCGTAATGCGGCCTGAGATCATCAGGAAGTGGTGTGTCCCAATCTATCTTGTCGTTGCACATCCTTTGTAAGGTCCTTTTCCCAACCAAAATGAAGGGAGTGACGAACCCAAGAGGATCAAAAATAGAAGCAATTGTAGACAGCACTCTTTTTCTAGTGAAAGGATTTTCCTTTACTAGTACTCTAAAATGGAACTCGTCTAAAGATACACACCAATGAACTCCGAGCGCTCTTTATACCTTAGATTCTCCTAGGGCCAAATCAAAGTCAGTTGCACTTTCAGTACATTCCTCCTTTGGGATTGTGGCGATCAACTTCTTGCTGTTGGTAATAAATTTGTGCAAATTTCTTCTTCTGTGTCTACTACACTTGCTAAGCCATCATCAACGTAAAACTTACGCTGTATAAACTTCACTGTGGCTTGATTAAACTTGCCTTCACCTTGTGAGGCAAGGTATTTTAGCCCGAAATTTGCACATGTAGGTGAGGAGGCAGCTCCAAACAAGTGGACCTTCATGCGAAAAACTGAGGGTGGGGCCTCCGAGTGGCGCAGTGGTAAAGTGCTCGTCCTATGATCCGGAGATCGCCAGTTCGAATCCCGGGTGGTACTGTAACCTTTTGCAGCCGAAGGTCTAGAGAGAGCTGATTGGCCGAGCTCTCTCAGAGGGGAGGGCCAAGCAGTAACACACTCGGAGTGGGAGCGACCAGTTCGAAAAGATGCGGTCGGTTGGCGTCACGTGGTTCAGAGGAAACACGTGATAGTCTTCGGCCCTCCTGGCTGAGTGGTAGTAGCCTTAATGTGGGAGGCCCCTAGCGACGGGGAGGAATTCGGGGGAAAAAAAATAAAAACTGAGGGTGGAACTTCCATGTTGCCTTCTTCCCACCACAAGAACCTAAGGTAGTCACGATCCTTTAGGGCAACATGAAACTGATGGAACATACGCTCTACATCACACACGATGGCTACTTGCCCCTTCCGGAAGCGACATAAGACTTCAACAAGGGTATTTGTAAGGTCAGGCCCAGTCAGAAGATTCTCATTCAGAGAAGTATTCTGAAACCTTACAGAGCAATCAAAGGCAATGCGTATCTTTCCTGGCTTTTGCGGGTTATACACCCCATGGTGAGGAATGTACCATGCAGGTTGACTACTTAATTCCATCTCCGGGACCTTTTCTGCATCACCTCTTGCTATCATATCCTGAAAATCATTGAAATCTTTATCATGAAAGTTAAGTATTCCTTGTAGTATTGTTCATTTCTCCTCAAGTGTTTTTTTAAGCAGCACACACTCTATTGTTCGGTCTCTCATTCTTAAAATGTGCGGCATCTCATAGTGTCCATCTGGCAGTTGCTTAATACCTTCATTTAGCTTAGCCAGAAACTGTAGATCTTCTTGTAAGATAGAAATTTCCTCATTCCTTTCAACAAAGTCGGACTTAATGTCGGACTTAATGCCTCTTACTTGTAGTCCATTCAGTTTGTAACTGGACACGACCTTTGTTTTGGAAGTTATTGTAGAAATCTTGAGTTTAACTTGTTCTCTTTTAATATTAAGTTCCTCAGCTGTGTCCTTCAAAATGAAAGTGGTGTCACTTTGGGTATCAAGTAGGGCATACACTAAAACCTCCTTCGCTGGTTCTACTATAATTGAAACATACACTGGAATGATAGATGAAGTACAAGTGTCGCCCTTTTCTCGAATCACACTGTCACAGGTTCTTGTACCTTCTGTGATTCAGAATTTTGATTAACCCTTGACTGATCTTGATTAATCCTTGCTCTTTGTCCTAAGACTTTATTTACCCGATCTTGATGAAGACATGTTGGGTGATACCTTTCACATTTTTCACACACACTCTTAGCAGTGCAGCCTTTTGAGGTATGACCAGCTCTGAGACAGCCAAAACACAATTTCTCAGACTGTACAAACGTCAATCTTTCTTCAATTGGTTTTTCCATAATTTTTCAGCACTTATGAAGAGTGTGGCCAGGTCTCTTGCAAAAGACATGCACAATGCTACTCCTTTCACTGGAACTAGTGGTGAAGGTCTTAGCACTTGAGTTATGATTCCTTTGAAACTTGAAGTGATCCTGATCAGTTTGCTTTAATCTCTCTTTTTCAGTCGGTTTAATTGCTTACAGTGAGGTGATGGGATTGTATGCAATTCTAGCTTCCTTAGTGAGGAATTCAACAACATATTTGAAGTCAGGAAATGCTCTGTATTGATTTTGGAAGTTAGTAACTGCTCTATTCCAACATGAAATTAACCACTTTTGCTGATATCCTTTGATTTTCAACACGGTCATTCGGAGCTTGCAAACCTTGAACATAAGGCATGGCAGATTCAACACTACTCAGGAAGTCTACAGATTCCTGGAGATCTTTGCTATCCTTGGTAGCAATCTTGTGCCACGACTGTATTTTGTCACGGTACGAATTGCCGACTACAAACGGATTGCCAAACCTGTCTTCGAGGGTTTTCTAGGCAGCAAAGTAAGCTGCTTCTGTCCCAACCAGGAAATGTCCTTCAATGGCCTTTTTGGCTGGACCACTTACATACTTGCATAGAAAGAAGAGCTTTTCTTGAGCTGGCAAGTTCTTACAGTCAATTAATGTCTGGAAGGACAATTTCCAGTCATTATACTTCAGAGGATCTCCAGTGAAAACAGCAGGTTCTGGTATTGGAATCCTATTGGCATGTAATTGCTTCAGCAAGTGCCTTTACAAGGTCATTGGAAACTTCATTAGAAGCAACTAATGCACTTGACAGAGCTGTATGAGCTTGAGTGACTTGAGCTTGAATCTTTTGAGGAGAATGAGAAGGTTCGTTTAAAGTAGTGACTTGAGTTAGCATGAATGGTTGAGAAAGAATAGGAAGGCTTGGAGACACATACGCTTGTCTTTGTGGAAGAGAAGAAGCAAAATGTGGTTTTCCTTTATCATCTTCGATGCTTTCAGCATAGACTTGTAGCTTTGCACGTGCTGCATTATGTCTTTTTAGTTCTTCCAAACGTTCCACTTCCTTTCTCAGTTCTTTTAACCTTATTTTCCTGGTAGTACTTTCTCAGAAACTGAGCAGCTCTTCTTGCCTTCTCTGCTTCTCATCTCTCTTTCTTGAGCTCCTCTCTCAGCCGTTAACCTTTCATCTTCTGCCTCAAGATGCCTTGTGATGCTTCTTATGTCACCATAAATCTTGTCAATCTCAGACTGAATATCATTAACAGTGTTCATAACACCGAGAATCAAATCTGCATCATCATTGTTCTTTATGGCTCTTTTCAAACCATTGATGTGATACTTCCATCTTCTATACTTCTGCTCAAAGTTCTGTTTTAGATTGTTTAACCTAGCCTCTTGGAGTGTTTTAACCTTTTCTGTTAAAAGAAAACCTGAGGTTGTTGTTCATGTACAGGCACTTCAACATGCTCAACTATGTCAGCCTGATGTGGTGAAAGAGCCTGCTCTGCACCATCAACTTCTTGTGCTGTAGGATCTGCACAGATAACTTCTTCTGTGGACATCATTGTTCTTTTCACTTAAATCTGACATATCAATTCTGTGTACACAATAATCTGATATCTAAAATTATAGCGCTCTAGTTTAAGCAACTATCTCAGCTAGCCTCATGCGACTCAACCTTGTGAATTGTAAACAAACTGTGAAATAAAAAATAATGTAATACAACTTTTAAAAATTTTGATGCATAAATTAATAAAGCATACAAAAATACAAGCTTGAATAAAAACACAAAACTTCAACTCAACAATAGACATGATGCATTTATCTGTATAGTCCTTATAATTTCTTAAGCCAAATGATCATAGAAACTGTCCACTTTTCTTAAAATGAGGATGACTGGAATACCAGCACAACTGAAACTTCAGCAACAGTTCATAAACCTTGTGCTGCTTCCAAGACATTAACTTAAATGTGCTTGCTTGTTCAGCCTTTTCTTGTCCACTGCTGCTTCAGACAGTCAATAGCGGTACCCTCATCCAACATGCGTCGCTTCCTGCTGGCCGACTTTCGGGTGCAGCGTTCAACATCTGATGATCTTGGCCTTCACCGACGCAGTGAAGTGTTCTACTATGCCGCCCTTATTCACAACGCAAAGGCTGAGATTCTTTTTACAGATGTTTAATATGTTCATTGACACCATAGAACTAAATAAGCAGGACAAATATATAACAGACATCACATTGAATTACACAGAAAACATGCATACAACATTAAAGTTTCTTGGTTGGATGGCTTACATTGATCAAGAGAAAATTATCTACACCTTCACGCAACAGCATCGCTTGTCTCCTCATGCCGATGAAAAACAGGAAGTGGCATGCAAAATGCAATATGAGAAAAGAAATAAAACATGACCAAAAAGCCCCTGGATGCTGAAAAAAAATTCTTAGAAAAACAATAGGGCCCTCATGCACTATGACGACTGTTAGCATGGAAAAACTGCAGCATCTCCATCAACAAATTGTAAATCAAATAAAGTACAATGTAATGAAGCCGTATTAAAGTGTACAAGTGTTGTATTATTTATTATTCAATAATAATTAGTGACAGTTTGGGAAATCTACGGCAGTGTGTGGATGTTCATATCGTCAAACACAGGGGAGGCGTTTCATTTCCATTTTACTTGCTCACCTCTTTTCTCCCAATGTTAACATTTATGTTAAACTGTTCATTTAATTGTTTAGTTTTTTCTACATTATGGACCACAATACAGTTTAAAGGTGATGTGAAACTGCATTTGGGTACAAATCAACGATCTCTTTGTGAACATTTTTTATATTAGACAATAGTTATGTAGAGTTAAAAATGTTATGTTGTTACAGTATGGTCTTATTTACAGTTGATTATTTTACAGTACAACTGTCAGCTTTTTTGTCTTTAATTTTTATGTTGTGTATTTAGGGCCCAAGCCACACCTGTATTTACACCCCTCTGTATCTCTACTTCTGAATGCATCCTCTATTTTTCTAATCTGAGCTTTTTGAGTTTAGCCGGGTTTGTCGTTGTAACTCACCCTGGTGCCTGTTGTTGTGCCGTACTACTTACAGAAACTGATGTAGGATGTCTGTGCAATCATCCATACTGTTAAAGTCTGCTCTTTTAATCAAAAAATAAAATAAAAATAAACATTTTTGTCTTTCTTCTCCAACTTATCATCAGGAAATGTACATCACAGTATCATGGGTTCAACCGGCATTTCTCATGCAGTAGGGTCCATCCATAATGCACAAATAAATTTGATGGTAACGTCACCAGACAGGAAGAGAGGCTGTATCTCACTAATATCTCTCTAATTATTGACACCAAAAACTTCAGATAGGTTCAGGAACACGACCTGATCTTAAGAAACAAGATTCACATTCATTTGCAACTCAGCACAGCTACTTAAAAAGAAGTGAGGCAATATCTCAGCTTTTTTTTTTTTTACTTTTTTCCCCTAAAAAAGCAAATCATGAGTCGCTGCCCCAAACAGTGTAATGTTAATGTCAATTATTTTAGTATTTTAACTCCATTCAGTCATTTTCAAACTTTCGTTGCTCTCGGAGGGAGTTCAGGTGGTGGCTGATGTGTAAATGAGGAAAACTGTCATAACTTCATTCTTAATTGTTTGTATATTACCTAAACCTAAAGTGCATTTCCTGAACTTTATTTTTTTTTAAACAATACAGTATAAATTATAATATAGTATAAATTAGAAATGTATACAATACACTGGATAAAATCCCATGTAAACATTTAATGAAGATAACAGAACATGACATTTGTCATGATCTCATATTTTCTGATCCTTTATAAAGTATCATTACAGATACTTTTGAAGCAAAAAGATTTGTTATTATTTAGCATATGCAGTATCTAATTAGATATTCCACTCTGCACATACTGTACTACAGAAAAAGGCATACAGGCTAAAACCATCCGAATAAAATGACTACAGAGTAAATGTTTATTAAGTCCTGACTTAAATCCTGCAATTATTAAGTGTGACTGGACAAAAGAAAAAAAAAATGCGTCCGTTTTCATTCCCTTTGTGCTGATTTGAGGTTTTTGTTGTTGTTTTTTATTGGACCTGGCAACCCTGAGAGAACTCGATGTGCTTTCTCCGAACAGCGAAGTGATCACAAGTGCGTGCGTATTTTTATTACTTTATAGTTTGTAAAAGGCTTTGAAAGTAAACAGCAGGAATTGTGCGAAATTAAAGCAAAACGTTAATGTTTCTAACATATTAGCCTTTTTTTTAATAATATTTTTTTCCCGAACATTCGAGTATTTTATCGCGCTGACCGTGCAAACAGCACACGTGTTTCACGTTTTTTTTTTTTATTATAAATGTATAATATATATATATATATATATATATATATATATATATATATATATATATATATATATATATATATAAATTCAACTAACAAGTGCAGTAATTTATATCACACACCAGATAAAATTCCATGTAACATTAAATAAAGTTAATGTGGGTCTTTGTCTATCAGCATGGTGGCGTTTTTCTCCTGCTTGCACTTTTAAAACAAAACTCATATTTCTACTGTCTATTGCAAGATATCAAGTGTGTTAAATAATCAGGTTGGGGTTTTAAAATATCCTCTCGTTACCAGTAGAACCGTAACAACTAAAAAAAAAAAAATTACAGTAATTAATCACTGCACAAATAATCCAGTCAATGACTCTTAAGTACTGGCTCATTGAAATGTAAATAGTGTGAACGACGGTTTCTCACCTCCCTCATGATTGGGCTCACTGACAGATATGTGAGGAATTCCTAAATTCACCTTCATGACAGCTGCCAAAGTAATAATGAAAGAGATCACAGCCACACTGCAACAACAATAATAAGCTTACATTGTAACAGTAACAACACTGTAATCTACTTTAAATTAGACTTTTAGTCACTTGCTGTTACTGTGTGCAGAGTGTCAGATGAAACACATAAGATTTTAAATCCTAGCCTCCATGTTTACTGCTTAAAATCACTTTAACTTCCACAAATGTGTTATCTTGACTTCTTGTTTCTTAAAACTGTTATTTGTTTGCTTGCTTTATTATTATTATTTTTTAAATAAGTACAGGAGAATAAGGAGAAAATGTACCTATATATACTGTAGGTACATGTTTTAAGGTTTTGTACTTTAGAGGAGTTTGGGCGGCTCTTCCAACAGACCACATGGCTAATAGAATATTCATGGTGTTTCACGCTGCACTTCCCATTCGTTGGGATGGCCCGAGGCCAGCGGATGGAGGGAGCAGCAGGTCGTGGGCCATCCCAAAGAACGGGAAGTGCAGTGTGAAACAGTGCATACATTTCCTTAAGGGGGCTCCTAGAACATTGAGGGGCCATGATAATCTTCTCTGTAGCGTACCTATTTTAGTGCACGCACCCGGAAACTTGGAGTTGAAAAATGGGGAATAAAATGGGGATTTCTTTCATCAGTAGAAAAAAAAGTCATGTACTTTAAAAGAAAAAAAAATCAAGGAATAAATTCTACGGAAATTTTAATTAAAATGTTATTTGTCACATACACAGTCATACACAGTACAATAGGCAGTGAAATGCTTATACGACCGCCGTTGACCTTAAATGACAAATTTAAAAGATTATCAATAATAAATATGGAATAGAATAGGCGGCACGGTGGTGTAGTGGTTAGCACTGTCTCCTTGCACGTCCTGGTTCAATTCCCGACCAGGCTTGATTCCCGTCTCTGTGTGCATGGATGTTCTCCTCGTGCATACAGGATTAAGTGGTATAGATGATGAGTCAGAGAGTGGAATAGAATAAGAAATAAAATTTAGAAAAACTTTAGCCATGGAAAATATAGGTATAGAGGATAAGAACTCAATCTAAAATATAATAAACACTTAGCTGTACAAATATAGGAAATGTAGAAAACTTTAGTTGTGGAAATGAAATAGAATTTAAATAGAAATGTCGGGGGAGTGTGCAAATGGTCATAAAAGTGCAAATTCAATGTCCATGAATGTGCAGTGAGCAAAAATTAAATAGAAATGTGTGCGAATGTGCATGAATGTGCAGATGTGCAATGTTCATAAGTGTCCATGAATGTCCAGGGTGAGTGCAAATGCAAATGTCCATAAATGTGCAATGTGCAAAATTTGTTCTGATTGAGAGACTGTATAGCCTGCAGGAAGAAGCTCCTCCTCAGTCTCTCTGTGCTGGCCTTCAGTGAGCGGAATCGGTTTTTTGACAGAAAAAAAAGTCTATTATTGGGGTGGCTGAGGTCCTTCAATAGCTTCCTGGCCTTGGTCCAGCACCGCTTGCTGTAGATTGAATGCAGATCATGCGCTCAGCTGATCGCACCACCCTCTGTAGAGCTCATGTTCTCATGTCAGGATGTTCTCTATGGCGCAAATCTAAAAGTTTCTTAGCACCCTGGAGGGCAGTCTATTGTCTCTCAGTCATCTGAGGTGTTTGAGATGCTGCCCGGCCGTTCTCATCACATTGTTGATGTGACAGGACCATAACAGGTCCTGTGTGATGTGAACACTGAGGTATCAGAAGCTGACCACTCTGTCCACTGGGTTTTCATTGATGATGGGGGTCTGTTGGTTGCTCTGCTGCTTTGTACTAAAGCCCACGTCTTGCTGATGTTTCAAAAAAGATTATTACTCTGGCACCCGTTTTTTTAGATTCCCAGTTTCATCCAGTTATGCCTCTTATTATTGTCACTGATCAGGCCCACTGAGACGGTGTCGTCAGGAAACCTGATGATGGTGGTGGAGTTGATAGTGGAGTACAGCAGCGGGCTCAGAACACAACTCTGGGGGCCTCCAGTGCTGAGAGTGAGGGAGGCTGAGACATGTCCATCTATCCTAACTGCCTGTGGTTTGCCGGTCAGGAAATTGGAGATCCACTGAGATGAACTGAGTCCCAGGTGCTCCAGCTTGGTGGTGAAGTGGACCTCTTCGATACATGCTCTAAATGAGTCTAGCTAGAAGACACCTGAAGACTTGTAGAACACACCTGCAGGAGAAAGTCCTTGACTCTGATGACAGAGGGAAGTTGGGCTGGCGAGCATGAGACCGAGACTGATGTTTGTTACACACATGAGAGAGAAAGAGAGATACACAGTGGTGGCCAAAAGTATTAGGAAAGCATAGATTAGCACATCTTTGTTTTTTCTGTGCACAAAACGGGTGACATTTAGGTCTGGGTGAAGAGTTGTGTTAATTAAAATCAGCTGCTTTAGTTAAATGTAAGGTTGGGTACCGAAATTGGCACCGGTACCTATATAACTGATATGTACCGGACGGAAACAGACCGTGAATTTCGGTGCCTCATTTCGGTGCCACTTAAATGCCTGAACTGTCGATTAATATATTTGTTCTCTGGGGCTGTGATGATGACACAGTTGTAATAAGCATTAGATTCATCAACACACATGATCGCTAGTAAAATTTAAATACTGCATTCATGGGGTGTCAGAAATGGTCGGAAAAATGTATTATTTTCGTAATTAGAAAAATCTTGAGGACTTCGGAAAGCTTTGATAATACAAATCCAAAACATTGTTGCAGTAATGCTATTGTCCATTTATTTTTGTAGATTAAATGTTTATTAGATTAGATAAAAAATTTTAAAAAAGCGGAAATCATCAGGAAATGAGACCATCCGAGATGCGAGTGAACGCAGCAACTAACATTACACTCGCTCTGACGGCAGCAGGTGATCTACCGCTAGCTTAACTTGCTAAATAAACTTCCATTAAAATGCCTAAAACTAAATGGTCGAAAGTGTGGCTATATTTCACAAGAAAAGATTCCGACACCGCGACGTGCAGCAAATGTTTTACAGCAGTTGCGTGTAAAGGGGGAAACACGTCAAATCTAATGAAACATTTGAGGGCACAGGGAATAAACTTAAAAGCAGAGGCATGCGCCATGTTTGACATCTTACAGACAACAGCTGGCACTATCGGTGTGGATGAGCCCGACCCCAGTCAGACCAACCGTAGCAAAAAGGATTATGATGACGACAGCAGCCTTTCCGCCTTTTAGTAGTAGGCTAATATAATGTTAACAAATTAATTACATTTATGCTAACAAATGGTCAAATGATTTGGAAAATATTAATGTAACATAGATTCTGTTTATAATTATGGCTTTCTAGCCAGTACTTAAATTTTTTATATATTGTTCAATTTTAAGCATTAAATTTTTTGTTCAATAAAAATGTATTCTTGAGCCATCATTTTGTGGCTTTTGTATCGGTTCAGGCACCGTTTTGGCACCGGTATCGAAAAAAACCTAAACGATACCCAACCCTAAATGGTTAAATGATGGAACAAATAATTGGCAGGACTTTTACCTTCTGAAGCAGTGGTGTCTACCTCTGTACAAAATCTTCAGGTTTAGAAGAAAATGACTTTATACTAAATACTCATAGTTGTTCAATATAGGTTGCTCTCTAGCACATCATCTGGCCTCATAATGAAGATGAGGACGATGATTGTTCACTTGATTGGATGATTTTTGTGACTCGGTTCTTTGAATCTCGTTCATCAATATGAACAAATCATTTTTTGAGTCATTTAATTTTGTGCTTTTGATCAGACATTAAATAAAATGTTACATTTTCAATAAACAGAGTTCCAAGACATCTACATATACAAATTTTGGCTCTAGTTCCAGTAATGAAAATATTAAAGTGCAGCTAAGGACATATTATGATGAATAAAGTGAGCAGCACACGTATAATTTTTTCTGGTCCGAATCGTTCGTTCTTTTGTCCCATGACTCTCATACAGTAGATGCTATGCAGTTCAATAGATTCAAATGATCGAACGACTCGCACTAGAAGACTCATGAGAAGAACCGTTCAATTTAGTTTCCTGTATAATGCACTGCATAGCGTCTATGGGACACACATGACAAAATAACGTAAATTTAATTACCATCAGAGACCTTTGGTGTTACTAAACATAGTTTAACTGTTCTGTAAAAAAAAAACTGCAGTAGCACTATTTATCTCTGACATTTTCAGTGAAATAATGTTGGTATATCACAGTCTAGAACAGGGGTCAGCAACCTTACACACTCAAAAAGCAATTCTGTTTCCCACAGAAAGGAAAACACAGAAGCCCTTTGACATCCCAAATAAAGATAACACTGCATATATTGTTTTTTACCTTTATGCTGTGTATAAAAAACTGTAGTGTGTTGCATTAATGAAATCAATGAACTGGTATAGAGACTATTTTATTTCTGCATGCCACAAAAACTTTTTGTACTTCGAAAAAAATTATGCTGGGTTGAAGGTTATTTTCAGATAAAATCCTCAATGTTTACTTGACATTTGACAGTTGACAGTGATATTTTGAGCGACAAAAAATTAAACACGTTTTATTGTAATGTTTCAAGATCACCATAATGTTTGACTTTAGAATTACATTTAAAAAACTAATGAAATAAAATAATATTTATTTTGAATAAAGCCTTTCATTTTTGCATGTGCTTGTGGAGGTAGGCAGTATGCAGCATCATCATGTTCACCTTTGAAGTTATATTGTGAGCGTGTCACAGGGGTTCTTCACCGACTGCATTAATAATTAATATTGTAGAAATTATTCAGATCATACAGTGAGTTTCTTTGATTTGTAACATTCAGAAATGCTTGTTCTTAACAAACAAACAAAAAAAAACATATGTTGACATCACCAATCAGTAACTGGGGCAAATCTTGGCAAATGTGATATATACTCACCAAACTTTGTCCATGGGTGTGGGCCCAGAACCTTATGCACTCCATGAGGTTATGTCTAATTGTACCTCTAGGGGATGCTATAATTCACAGATGAGTGAAAATGCTTATAACTGTTTTACCAGTCAACATCAAATTATGATTCTTCTTTCTCCAAATTTCCTAAAATGAATTTTACCTTCCACAAACAGGAAGTGGGTAGTTTTATTTATTCATTTATTTATTTAACTATTCACGTATTTTCCCTGATCTCGTATTGATTTTGTTCAATCAGCAGGAAATTCATGTCACAGCATCATGTTTCAAATTCATTTGCAGCTCAGCTATTTAAACATGAATTGAGGCAATATCCCAGCAATGGCTTGTTGTAAGGGCATAAAATATAATGTCGCGTCCCGATGGCTTCTGTTCTTCCTCCAACACAGTGAAGTGAAGCCACAGTTGCTGTGATTGTAGTTTCTAACTGTTTTAAACACTTTATTTCTCTGGGTTTTTGCACTGTTTTCTAGGTTTAATAAGGGTAATTTCGCTTCACGATTTTGCGTGTCATCCTTGCGCAGGGGCCATGCTAATCTTCTCTGTATCGTTCCAATTTTAGTATATGCGGCGCCGTAGCACCCACAAACTGAGCTTGTGAGGGGCCCCTATAAGTATGGACGGCCCTTAGCACATGTCCTGCTCATGGTGAGTGAAAAAGATCCACAAAGGTTTTCCAGGAGATTTGGAGCACCTATCTGAATACAACCATGTTACACAATCTTTAGATGGTATGCTTCTTGCCCAAATTAACCATTAAACACTATAAAATGTATAAAAATATATATGTAGTGTCTCAGGCTGCAGAGGTGCATGCTGGGAGTACGGAGAATCAGGCACTTGCTGACGTTCTATTTAGTCCACTGTGTGATGAAGTAGTCTGTCCTTTGTTCTCATGATCACGCCCCTCCCCCTCTCCGTGGTCCTGCATGTGTAATTAACCTTTCAGTATTTATTACTCATCAATCGATAGTTTATAGCAAATTTATTACGTGCTAACAATGCTTTACTATATCACTGTTATATTTTTGTCATTTACAAAAGGGGAACAGCACTGACGAATTTTATCTGAGTTTAGGACTGGCACTGCCACCAGATGGGGTTTGGCCATTGGGAAGCCTTTCATTTTTGCATGTGCTTGTGGAGGTAGGCAGTATGCAGCATCATC
>JAAGKR010011539.1:0-14027 GCA_011419295.1 Clarias macrocephalus
ACACACACACACTCTCTCTCTCTCTCTCTCTCTCTCTCTCTCTTTCTCTCTCTCTTAGGAGTCTCCAGTCCTCCCACAGGCAGACATTTTTGGTAGAACTGAAAAACCTAGACAGACGGGTAAATTTCATCTATAACACGGCACACAGTTTTAAATATACTTGATTTAACATTATACAGTAGCCCTGCAGTTGTACAGTGCTGTGTGCATGGAGTTTGTATGCTTTCCCCACGCCTGGTGGATTTCCTCCTGTTTCTTTCAACAGTCCAAAGACATGCAAGTTAGTTTTATTGCTATTTCAAAATGCATGTAGTGTATGGGTCACTAGTTGGTCTGTACTTCCTCAATGTGACGTAGGCTGCATCTGATTTGACAAATTTCACATCTTTCAGTTGAAAATAATCACACGGAAAAAGTCTTGACATCACATATACACACACACAGACACACACACACGTACACACAGATACTGTTCACACACATATACTGTTCACACACATATATGCACAAGCGCACACATATAGTGTTCACACACATATCCTGTTCCACACATATATGCAGACACACACATATGCACACGCACACGCATATACTGTTCACACACATATACTGTTCACACACATATACTGTTCACACACATATACTGTTCACACACATATATGCACAAGGACACACATATACTGTTCACACACATATATGCACACATACACATATACTGTTCACACACATATATGCATACACACACATACGCACGCACCCACACACACACACATACTGTTCAGACACATATACTGTTCACGCACATATATGCACACGCACACACATATACTGTTCAGACACATATACTGTTCACACACATATATGCACAAGCACACACATATACTGTTCACACTCATATACTGTTCACACACACAAACGCACACGCACACATATACACATGCACACACGTATATACACGCACATATAACAAAAATAATCCTAGATTTTTATTTAATACGGTAGCCAAATGAACCAGAAATAAGACCACTGTAGAAATCTTCACAACAACATTGTACAGTAGTGAGGACTTCATGAACTTTTTTAATAATAAAATTGTAAATATTAGGCATAAAATTGAGGCTTTGAAACCAGACAATGTAATTGATGCAGATGTTAAACTGACCATGTCAGATCGGATCTTAGAATACTTTACTCACCTTGAAGAGAATAAATTAATTTCACTCATCTCTTCTGCAAATTCATCAACCTGTATATTACATCCTACACCGACACATTTTCTCAAACAGAAATAACAGAACCCCAGAATAATTAATTCTTCACTCAGCATTGGATATGTTCCAAAATATTTTAAATTAGCAGTTATTAAACCGATAATTAAGAAGTCTGACCTCGACCCCTGTCAGCTGACTAATTACAGACCGATATCAAACCTCCCCTTTATCTCTAAGATTCTGGAAAAGATAGTAGTGGAGCAGCTATGCTCATATCTACATAGAAATAGCATACATGAACTGTATCAGTCAGGATTTAGGCCTTGTCACAGCACAGAGACAGCACTCGTTAAAGTAGTAAATGACCTCCTATTGGCCTCTGATCAGGGTTTCTTCACTATTCTTGTGTTACTCGACCTCAGTGCAGCTTTTGACACCATTGATCATAGCATTCTCCTTCACAGATTAGAAAATGTAGTAGAAATTAAGGGAACAGCCCTCTCCTGACTCAGATCCTATTTGACTGATCGTTAACAGTATGCAGACTTAAATGGTGACTATTCTGCATGTTCTCTAGTGGAATTTAGTGTTCCACAGGGTTCGGTTTTAGGCCCACTGCTTTTTTCCCTTTTACATACTCCCTTTGGGCAACATGATCCGTGAGCATGATATTAGCTTTCATTGGTATGCTGATGACACACAGTTATATGTCTCAGCAAAACCAGATGAGAAAAACCAGCTTGCTAAAGTTGAGCAATGCATATAGGATATAAGAGACTGGATGTTAATTTAATTCCTTCTGCTTAATCCTGATAAGACAGAAGTTCTAGCCATAGGACCGCATGCAGTTAGAAGCAAGATCACACTATAAATTTAGATGGCCTTTCTGTTCTATCTAGTGCAACAGTAAAAGACCTCGGTCTGATTTTAGATTCTACTGTTTCATTTGAAGCTCATGTAGACAATATCACCAGGATAGCATTCGTTCACCTCAGAAATATTTCCAAGTTTCCATTTATTACCTCTAGACTGGACTATTGTAATGCCTTACTGTCTGGTTATTCAACTAGGTGCATTTAACTAACTTCACTAACTTCAATTAGTTCAGTATGCAGCAGCGAGAGTCCTCACTAGAACCAGAAGATACAAGCACATCACCTCTATCTTATCTTCACTTCATTGCCTCCCTGTGAAATTTCGCATTGATTTTAAAATACTACTTTTGACATATAAAGCATTAAATGGTCTCGCGCCACAGTATCTGGGTGAACTGCTAGTGTCTTACGATCCGCCATGCCTACTTCGATCAAAGGATGCAGGCTGCTTGTCAGTACCACGTATTATGAAAACTAAAGCAGGGGGCAGAGCTTTTTCTTACAAAGCCCCAAAGTTATGAAATAGCCTTAAAAATAGTGTTCGGGACTCAGGCACATTCTCAGTGTTTAAGTCTAGTCTAAAAACCTATTTATTTAATCAAGCATTTTGTAAATAGATTTGCCTTAGGTAAAGGATCAGATCTTGAGGACTCATGGACTTAGAGTATTATGGTGAAGTGGTATGTTTAGATGACGTCTTCCCCACTCTCAGTGATCACTCAGGTTTGTTGGAGGTAAGGTGTTTGGTTGCTTTACATCTAAGGGAGCCCTCATGTCTGTGTTTCCTTCTGGCTCTCCCTTTTAGTTATGCTGTTATAGTTAGTCCTGCTGGAGTCCCTGCTTGCACTCTACAGTGTGACCATACCTAACTGTTATCTCTCCACTTCTGCTCTCCCCCCTCTCTCTTACCCTCTCTCTGTCGAGCTACACATGTCGTTCCTGAGCTGCCAGTGATCCAAACTCCCTCTGCCCTCTGGACCCATCTGACTCATCCTGGTGCCCCACTTCTGGTTGGAGATCGCATCACATGGATGCCCCATGTGTCTCTTTGGGATGTGTCCGGTGTCAGGGAACAGTTTCTATGAAGATGATTCTGGCCTCGACAGCTGTTTCTCTGAAGACTTGGCTACAGTCACTCGATAGTTCAGGACTATCTGGGTCCAATGAACTACATGAACATCAATTACATGAACTACATATTAACATAAATTAACATCTGTTAACAACTGTTAAACTGAACTGCCTGCCACAGTATGAATGCAGATCTGATTTCTGTTTCACCCAAATGAGGATGGGTTCCCTGTTGAGTCCGGTTCCTCTCAAGGTTTCTTCCTATTGCCATCTCAGGGAGTTTTTCCTTGCCACCGTCACCCTCGGTTTGCTCACCAGGGACTATCTGACCATTTTGATTCATATACATTCACATTCCATACAAACAAATAATTATTTTGCGACAATGACAATTGTTAAAAGCTGTTTTGCGACAATGACAATTGTTAAAAGCGCTATACAAAAAAAATTGAATTGAATATATACGCACACATATACACACGCATACTGTACATACACACATACATACATGCACACATACATACAGTACATACATACACACACATTCTTATGAGTCTCCAGTTCTCCCACAGGTAGACATTTTTGGGAAGACTGCAAAACCGGGATAGACACATGTAAAATTCACCTATTACACTGCACACAGTTTGAAATATACTACAAGTAATTTAACATTATATCCCTGCAGCTGTACAGTGCTGTGTGCATGGAGTTTGTATGCTTTCCCCATGCCTGGTGGGTTTCCTCCTGTTTCTTTCAACAGTCCAAAGACATGCAAGTTAGGTTTATTGCTATTTCAAAATGCATGTAGTGTATGGGTCACTAGTTGGTCTGTACTTTCTCAATGTGACGTAGGCTGCATCTGATTTGACAAACTTCACAGCTGTCAGTTGGAGATAAGCAAACGGAAACATCAGTTTTTGAATAGTATTTGTTTTCTGAGCCAACATCCTCCCCCCCCCCCCCATTTTCTGTTCCATCATGTAGTATGTTGGTTCCTCTACAGCCATGCAAATATTCTTCTGTAATGTTATTTATTTATAATTTTTAAGCTATAAATGATAGTTTTTTAAAATACTGAATGATTTTGCACATAATAATGAAAACATGATACACATATAGTACTGTATATACCATGGTGTTAGATGATTCTACTAAAAAAGCTCAGCTGTTTAACCAGTATAACTAGTTCTAACCCTCATCTACTTGACTCTGTTTTATGTCACAGATATATTATGTTTAATTTTTAATCTCATGTTTAGACTTGAGTGCAATATTCATGACATGAGCAGAGAAAATAGTAATAATGGAAATAGATTGTAAATGAACTAAGAAATGTAACAATTTATAAAGGTCGACATAATAGTGCCTCTTCAGCCAGTACTAAAAAGGTGTTTGTCTTCAGTGATCTATCTTGTGTACTTGGCCTGATGGCAGTTTTTATTTTAAAGGACTTACAGTAGTTTTTTTTGTAGATGACTGAATTGCTTTCATGCTGGTTTTTAATCTTCATTTCCATACGCCATTTGAAATACAATACAGCGGTGGGGTGTGAGGTCTGATGCTGGCTCAGGCCACCTGCTAGTTCTCACAGTACAGTAGCCACGTCCGCTTACTCAATGCCAGAGTCCACAATGACCTGGTATCAAGCAAAAACAATGCTTACAGTAGTTTTACAATACAGTAGTTTTATTTTTTTAAAGGTACATTGAAAGCTTTTATTTATTTATTTTTACTGTAAAGCTGGAATGTGACATTGGCTACTGAGAAAAGTGCTATACAAACTTGTCAGCTTCTAGTTTCCAGACAAGACAGTTATCAACCAGCCTCTATACGGTTTTACAAAGACCATGACTGTACTTAGTAAAAGGTCAGTACTTGCTGGGGTCATTATACTCTATGCCTTGCCTGAACATAGTCATGAGTGTGGTATGTTCCTGATACAAAAATAACTCTATGTGGGTAGTGTTTTATGAACTCATAGTAAATCTTGTCTGTCCTGTCGGAAATATCATGGGATTTGTGGAGCTCAGGAGTTCATTTGTTGGGAAGGACTGGTATATATGGATATATGGTTTTGTATTATCTGAGTACAAGCCATTGTTTTCCCCCTTGTCCTTCATATAACGCATCCCATCCCAAATCTTTGCTTTTACATTTCTTGTCAGGCTTGACATAGCTTGTCTCCAGCTATGTTTCTTTGTTTCACTGAGGACTCTTTTGACCTGTGCACTACATAGTGTGAGTAGAACTTCTAGAACTTAGAACTTAGCTTGAGTAGAACTTCTGTTGGTGGGTGTTGGCTAAAGGTTAAAGTTCTCTATATTCCTATAGTTCTGCTTGTAGTGGTTGCATTCTCATCGAGAGTTGTTGCTGTTGAAAACTACCCATAAGGGAACATGGGTATAGATTTGAAGCGATCTATAAGGTCTTAGATCCATCATGTACTTGAGCCTTACTCGATCACATCTTATCCGTCACAGCTTTTTGTGCCATATTCAGTGGTACATAAAATATTCTCTGCTTGTTCCTTCTGTGAGAACTCCACCAGAATCTGGCCAGACCTCAACCTTTTGGCATATATGACTGTCCCTCATGTAGTGTTGCGAATACTACAGGGTTTTTGACAAATCTCCATTTATTCCAGTTACTGCCAGTTATCAAATGAAAAATTAAGAAAATCTCTTGTTAGCCATTTCTTTTTGTATTTAGTTTCATCACCCCTACTCTCTACCCACCTCAAAGTCCAAGAAGGATATGCACAGAGACTCAGACTTCCTACAAATATGCATAATTGATATTGACTTCATGGACTCATAGCAAATGCTTTTCAGGAAGAAAAAATGTATGGTAGATTTCATTGCCAAAATGGTACAACACAGGGCAAGTCTTGACCAGTTTCTCAAATGGAACAGGGGCTTGCAACCTCCTGTCTATGTGAAGTAGGAGCCAAAGCACTGTGTTGGACTAATGGTAGCCACAGCAGACCACATAACTCTCAAGACCGCTTACTCAAGATCACCTTGAGTTGATCCACCTGTCCACCAGAGTCAGTCACATTCACAACAGAGTATAATACATACAGCAACCCAAACTCATGAACTGTGGTGTGGCAATACTACCCAAGTCCAGAAATGTTGTTTATTTGCCAAGCCTAAGGCCCCTCAGCTTACTACAGCCATGGCTAACATGGTTGCTGTCATCATAAAAGAGTTTGTTTGAGAGCAATCGCTGGATTGACCAAGACACAGAACAATGGGACCGTCCAAGAAGCTCAGACGGCAACTATATTTGAGGATGAAAAATTTATTTAATCTGTCCCTTTCACATAATGATTGCAATGTGACAAAAGCCATATGCTTGTGACTTTATGCTTGTGACTTCTGTCTAAACCTCTGCCGTCTCATTGTTGTTTTTCTCTGCTGTGTCCATCTGTTATGAGGTAACTCAGTGATTATCTAGTCCGTGTATGCCCCGTGCCTGTTTGCTTCTTTTACAACACTGGATTAACCGATGTTTAAACGTTGCCCTCCTGTGCTACTTCGCCATAATAAAGCAAACACTTCTGTTTTGTCATTGTGTTTCAGTTGACAGTTTCACTTAAATTTACTAGTAAATAATCCAATTGATTTCTATTTTATTATGAACTGTTTAATTCAATCAAACTAAATGGTTAAAACAGTACAGGATATGCAATATATGATTGGATTGCTTTTACTTTCCCCACTGTCTGAAAAAGGTTTTGTAGCCACCAGGTAGAAATGTAGCTGTGAGATTGTTTTTACTACTTGCAAATACAGGAAATAGGCTAAATTCCTTATTGTAAATGAATAATTTATGTGAACACGGTGATTCCTTTTAGTGTCTGTGTCTAAGTAGAGCGTGTATTTACCAATTCTAAATACCTTCCTAGCATTTGGCATGCAACTCCATCTCATGTCAAAGACACCAGTGTTCTCTCTCAGACTCTCTCTCTCTCTCTCTCGCTCTCTCTCTCTTTTACACACACACACACACACACACACACACACACACACACACACACACACACACACACACACACACACACACACCATTTAAATGAGCTGTGATCTTTCAAAATAACATCCCATGAAATATCATTTGTATGCACATGGTATAGCCTGAGAATGAACACAATGATGCAAGATAATTACTAAAAATTATATTTATGTTCCTAAGGTTGTCTTCTGTCTTCAATCTGATTCATGTTTACTGAATCATTTTCATGATTATTTTCTTAGTGTCAATAGATACTGTGCTGAAAACCAAAATGAACAAATTTGTTTTTTTTTTTCTGACATTTATTCTTTTGCTAACTGAAGTTTGGCAGAACAATAACAATATCTGATATACAGCACAGTGCAGGTCTTACGCCACCCCTCATTTCTTAAATGAAATTACATTTTGTAGATTAAATTAAAGAAATGGGAAGAAAGGTTTTTACTGTCACCGGCTGCAAAGTACCTAAAAATACACTGTAAAAGTTGGGATGTTTATGTAACAACCTCAGCAGCCACATCATTTGCCCTCCTGTCTGTTCCAACCACTCAGCATTCAGCATCACCAGTATACAAATAACCAGCCTGAACATCTGTCATCATCTGCAACAGTTTCTCACTGGTTCGTGCTTTAATTTAAATGTTATTTTAACATTTAAAGGGTTCATAAGTCACCTTTCTGGCTTAATGAACAAAAAGCATTTCTCTGAAACTGTTCAGGTACAGGACTAAATTGAAAATCAGAGTCAAAAACTTGCGAAAAATGACAAGTCTTTCAGGAAGCCTAAATAACAATACTAAATGACAAATAAGGTGCTGAGGTCACAGGATACAAGACTGGTTGATGAGAGGAAAGTGAAACTAATGTTAGGGAAAAATGGCCACCACTTTTGCACGCTTGATCTGTCTTCCATGTAAAAACACCTGCATGGTAAAACCCCCAAATCTGCTGTTTCCACATCTGCTGAGTTGTTTTATCAGTAGCGGAGTCTTGTTACTTACAGGAAGACGGATCGAAAGTATCACAATTATGAGTTGTCATTTTTACATTTGAAATAGCTTTACCAAATCATATAGCAGTATGAATCGTTAAAGTATGCTGCTATGTAAACATTAAAATGGTTGACAATGGCTTTTGAACGATGCTAATAAAGTTTTGCTTTATATGCTAAATAAACAGGGCTTCAGTATTTGACAATTCATTAACCCGTGGTTCATTTTGCCTTTCTTTGCTACTGGCACAACCTACTTCACCCTAATGAAGCAAATGCTGTGCTTACACACTTGAATAATCTCTGTGCAGGGATTCTTTGCTTTTTTAAAATCTACGATGTATAATCTTATAATTCTATCATGAAGTATTCACTTATCATGGTTCTGTTTTGTCCTTGTGTTTTACTTGACAGTTTCACTTGCATCTGCTAGTAAATTATACATTTAAACTAATTCATTCAATTAAAGTATGTTAGATAATGGTCATTTGTGTCTGACCCAATCTATCCACATATGGCTGCGTACCTGCCAATGTCTTTAGCAGTTTGCTCAGTAGGACAGTTGATGATCAATACAGAATGATGTCCAGCGAGGTAACTGCCACTCAGGGCTGTATACATCTGGATAGCTAACATTGACATCACTGGGTACAGCATCATGGTCAGGATCATTGTCTGAAAGAAATGATACCAAATAGGTTATAATATACAGTACAATGTTCATTTTTCAGGACAGAAAGTCAACATTAGTAATTAAAAAAAAAGGTGCACCAATTGATCATCCGGTGCCCACAACTGACTCCTGGGCAACTGCACAGGCACTCCCAAGTGGCCCAACAGAAATGCGTTCGCAAGTTCGAATTCCATACTGGGAGTCTAGGGAACAAATTGACTGTGCTCTCAGTGAGGAATGGAGCAAGTGACACTAGCTAATCTGCTCATGGGGCTAGAGGTTTCCTACTCACCCCTAATGGTGAAAGGGCGATTAGAAAAAAGATCCTGGCATCACATGTCAAGTAAACATTATTTATTTTTTATGGGTATTGGGCTCGATTCCCGCCTCGGGTCTGTGTGCATGTAGTATACATATTCTCCCTGTGCGTGGTGGGTTTCCTCCGGATGCTCCGTCCAAAGATTTGATTAGGCTAATTAGTGTCTCCAAATTGTCTGTGTGCGCCCTGCGATGGACTGGCACTCCATCCAGAGTGTCTCTTGGCTTCCTGCAACCTTGTACACACGGTAAAGCGGTATAGACAATGAATTAATGAGTGAGTAGTAATAAATAAATAAACAAACAAACAAATAAATAAATAAATAAGACAACGAGTAAGTTCCCCCTTCACTTTATACTCACTGTGTGCATGTGGACAGCTGGGTGTGTTCCTCCCTCCTAATCTCATTTGTTGCCATATCAGCCAAATTTAGTTGCAGTAACTGGTTGCTCTGGTTACATACTGTACATAGGGGGTTTCTTTCCTGTTTCATGCTATTTGGTTTACATAGTGTATAGGATGTAAAATGATATATAAATGTGGACGCAAGTGCGAGGTTAATTTGGTTCTAATAAGAGTAAATATTTAGAAATACATATGCGTTTATTTTATTAACATTTCTTTTTCATTTCTTTATTTTATAAACCTATGTTTAGCTGTTGGAACAGCTGGATGGTAATGGTCCAGGAAATAAAAGCCTGCACTAGGTTTTCATTTACTTTAGAACTGAGGTTTTGAAAGGCTTCATTTAGTCAGAACAAGAGAGTTAAGTAAATCATTGAAAACACAAACCCATTGTGTTCCTTCTTTACCTATATTGCTTAATCGGTCACTAATTAAAACCTACTACATCCATGGTATAGTCTAACACTGTACTAAGCTTGGAGTACGTTTGGATGTTTGGATGACCGTCATGTATTGTATTCTCAACATGATCCGTCTGGCTAACATTTGATCCTGTGGTCAGTTATAGGATATAATATTCCCATCAGAGAAAGAGTGTTTACTTAGTTCACATTTGCTTCACACAAGCCAAGACCTTAATCATGTGTGTGTGTGTGTGTTCTCGCATAGCTATTAATGTGGGGACATCGACCGGAATACACACCCATCGAGTGGGGACCTGTGTGAAAGTGGGGACCTAAAATCGAGTCCCCACTTTATTAACCCCTGTAGCATGTATATCTCACCGAGCTGAGCACCCCCCCTTAATATCTCTGTAGTCCCCAACATCAACATTTACACGTAACAAAGTGTGTGTGTGTGTGTGGGCGCCGAGCTGCTCAAGTGTGTAAACCACCCTGCTGGTCGTCCACTGAAAAAACAACTCGGTTAGCACACTTTCTGACGTCATCCACTCTGATTGGTTAACCAGCGGAACCAGCCCACTGCTTGTTGAGCCAATGAGGGAGTAAGTTGTTCAGTGACTCATTAAGGGAGGGACTTCTCAGTATAGTACAACCTCATTGGCTCAAAGCTGTCGTGGCCTTATTAAACACACAGTACACTATGTCTGCAGGGCCTATGGAGGTATTAAAGCAGGGTGTTCAGCTCGGTTAGACAACGTCCAAGTGAGGAAACTTTACACCATCAGATGAAATGTTTAATTACACAAACGCTCAGGGGATAAATATTTTATAGGATTGTATATTTAATATATATATAGGTTTTATACCGGAGTGCCCTCAGTAATTAACTCATGCTAGTTAGCTTAGCCCTGGTGAAGGCCTGGTGTGGAGCTGGGTCAGAGCAACAACACAAGACATTATATAATTAATACAGTAATGATTTTAAAGGTGAGAAACCCTTTAGATGACTGTGTGAGAGTGGGGATTGATTAGCCTGGCCGGTTGTGCTAGCGCGGTGTGGTGCGGCTCAGGCGGGGGTGAGGGGGAGAGAGAGGCTGCAGTGACCGCGCGACAGGAAGCTCCGTGCGCGAGGACAGCGTGGAGCTCAGCCGCTCTCAGCGAGGACAACAGCTCCAGCACACCACCCTACAGGAGCCCCTGTCCCACTCCAGCACACGCGGACAGGTGAGTGGGCGCCGTGTTTATTCCTCTTTACACTCGCTCTGAGCCGCGGAGTTTAAATAAAGTTTAGCCGAGACGCAGCTCTCACTCGCCGCGCTGCACGAGCGCCGGTCTAGAGGTAAACGCGTGTAATATGGATTTAAAACACTTTAATTCCGTGACTGCTTAGTGTTTACATCCTGAGAAATCTAACTTGATCAGCCGCGCTGGTGTTTGCGGCAGCGCGCGGCCATGTGTACCGGCGCATGCGCAGTCTGTGCCCGAGTCCGGGTTAAAGACGCTGCGTGTGTTTGTGATGAGAAGAGACGCGCTGGTGAGGTTTAATCACACGGAGCTTCAGTCTCGCTCAGGCTGTTTATCCTAAAGGTGTAGCAGCTTCTGTGTGACGCGTGATGTTAGTGACACTGCGCATGAGAGACGCAGCTCAGCGCCAGGGGTTAGAACTAAACTCATACTGCAGGTCTGGATCACATCCCCACCTGGAGCAGAGTTACCTTTACACTCACTCTTATATACAGCCTAATTATACAGCTCTGTCACACACACGTCCTAATGATTTAACCCATCAGGTCTGTGTATTAATAATAATAATAATAATAATAATAATAATAATAAAGATGAGCGTGCTACTGAGTGAGAGAGTAACTGATGTATTATTACAGGTGAGACACTGTGAAACGGCCTCTGGAGATCATCTCCACTGCACAGCTCTTCGTCCTGCACTCAGGTAAACACACTGCTTTAATCGCTGCATGTTTTACACAGTAAATGTTCTGCACAGATCAGACAATAGACTGATTGATTGCAGCATGTGTCATGTAGGACAGACTGTACACAACACTGAATACATCGCTTTCTGAACTGTTTACTGTTTACCATGCTTTACCTCCAGCTTTAGTGTTCATACATTTTTATGAACACTGTAGTATCAGACCGAGATTTAGTTTTGTTTTTATGACCAAAATTGCAGTTATGGTGCCAGTTACTAGTGATGTGAAGTTTGGATCATTTTAGTGACTCAGTTCTTCGATTCTTGTTCATCAAAATGAACTAATCTTTTTTTGAGTCATTTAGTTTAAAATAAAATGTAAAATTTTCCATAAACACACCCCCAACACGTCTACAAACACAAACATTGGTTAGAGTTCCAGTAATTAAAATTACTGTTACAATTACATTACAATGCAGCTAAGGACATATTATGATAAACAGAATGAGCAGCTCACCATCGTTTCTTGTGCTCCGAATCGTTTGTTCTTGTCACGTGACTCCCATTCTGTACACAGCAAACAGAATTCTCTTTGAGTGTTCTAGTCCGAGTCGTTCTTTCTTTTGAATCTATTGAACTTAATAGCGTCTATGGGAGTCACGTGAGAAAAGGACAATCGACTCGGACTAGAAGACTCAAAGGTAACTGATTTCTGTTTCCTGTACATAACCTACGGAGGTTTTGCGTTGCTTTGTGCATGAAAATGAACAAATCACTCTGAGTGAAACTCGTTCTTCTGAGTCACATTAAAGACAGTAAAGAACAAATAATTTATGAACGACCCATCACTATATACTATAATTCTAGTTTTTGTCTCTCTACTGACCGTGTTCCATCATGTGATATATTGAAGTATGCTTTGACGGAATTGACACTGTGTTTGCTACGGTTCCTCAAGACTACACTTAAAGAAATACAAGAAGGTCTGACACTTTGAAAGGCAAATGTGAAGGAATTAGGCAGGGTTCATGACTATTGCACAGTACTGAATCTCTGCAGTGACATTTATACAGTGCTGCTCCTTAAATTTGCCAGGAATATTCAGGCCTCTTCTGTTTTTCTCATGAGCAACATGCTAGCTTTTTTCATATAAGATGTCTTCTATGAGATGTCTCACCCTGACCAGGCTGAACATTTACTACCCATATGACGTTCTGTCATGCAGACTGTGCTCATCTAACATTTCTGTTCTGTTAATTTCATATTGCTGGTAGTTTTTTTTTTTTTTTTTTGTCAAAACCACCTCAGCAGTGCTGAAACATGCCGTTATGCCTTACTACTCAGCAGCGACACCGATGCATTGCTTCATCTTGGCTTTTTGTTTGTTTATTGATGTTTAATTAAATTTACTCTAGCTAGTTTTGGGGCTGGGGGATGGCTCTGATCTTGCCCGTTAGCCGCTGTACAACCAACTTTGTGGTTCACTACACTCTGTTTTACTTATGGTATTCGAGTGTCCAGAATGCTCCTGCATGCTGTCTCATCACTCTTTAGCTGTATGTGTGACTCTCAGTGATTTGAGTCTACTAATACTACTCTTTATTTTCTTTGAGTGTGTTAGTCAAAACATTGTTGATACAACTTAGTTTTACTATGCCAAAGTGTTTTTACTTTTGAACTCCAGTATTAGAGACCCTCTGTTTTAATTTCTTTCTTTTGAGACAAATCTCTACTGTACCAGAATTTCTTCTGTCAAGCTCTTTCCCTGAGACCAGGGCCCTTTCCTGACTGGCCCAGTGCATGGACATAGATTCTGTAAAGATACAATGCAATATTTTGTAAAATGCCCCCACACTTTCAGGGTGTCCAGTATTGTAACCCTTGTCAGTAATGTAGACTTGTAACAATGTCAGCTTAAGCTTAATGCAGGATCCTAGAAAGCTCATTATTTACATATGAAATTTTAATTTTGCAATATCTCCTATATTACAGTTTGTTGAATGTGTGGCTGAAATATCGCTGAACATATTAGTGACTATTGTGCCGATTACAGGTGACTAAAAGTGGAACTGAAGCTGACTGTAATCATCTGGAGTCAGATGGAGCCTCTGGAGATGATCACCATCACACC
>JAAGKR010011540.1:0-19120 GCA_011419295.1 Clarias macrocephalus
GCCTCCAACATTCCCGACCGGGAGTTTAATCTACCCTGCTTCCAACATTCCCAAATGGGAGTTTAATCTCCCCAGCCTCCAACATTCCCGATCGGGAGTTTATTCTCCCCTGCCTCCAACATTCCCAAATGGGAGTTTAATCTCCCCTGCCTCCAACATTCCCAATCTGGAGTTTAATCACCCCAGCCTCCAACATTCCTGACCGGGAGTTTAATCTCCCCAGCCTCCAACATTCCCAATCTGAAGTTTAATCTCCCCTGCCTCCAACATTCCCAATCTGGAGTTTATTCTCCCTTGCGTACAACATTCCTGATCGGGAGTTTAATCTCCCCTGCCTCCAACATTCCCAATCTGGAGTTTCATCTCCCCTGCCTCCAACATTCCCAATCCAGAATTTATCCTCCCCTGCCTTCAACATTCCCGACCAGGAGTTTAATCTCCACTGCCTCCAACATTCCCAATACAGAGTTTAATCTCCCCTGCCTGCAACATTCCTAATCCGGAGTTTAATTTCCCCTGCCTCCAACATTCCCAATACAGAGTTTAATCTCCCCTGCCTGCAACATTCCTAATCTGGAGTTTAATTTCCCCTGCCTCCAACATTTCCAGTCTGGAGTTTAATGTCCCCTGCCTCCAACATTCTCAATACAGAGTTTAATCTCCCCTGCCTCCAAAATTCCCAATCCGGAGTTTAATCTTCCCTGCCTCCAACATTCCTAACCTGAATCTAACTACATTATGTCATAATAACCTGCTCCTCCCTCTTTCTAGTTATAGATTTTATTCTGCATCATACTCCTTTAATCCCTTCAAACCCACCTTAAATCCATCCAGCTTTCCCACCTTTCTTTTTTCCCCTACTTCTCCTTCTTCATTTCTTCCTGGTGATATTTGTTCCATTCTTTCTTTATTTGTATCCCACAACAGAATGTCAATTAATAATTCATTCAGTATCTTGAAATCAGAGAATCTCACTTTTTCAGTGCTTCAGCACCATCTGAACATTGCTCCTGACATTCTTGCCTTCTTGACATTTTGTGCCGATTGCATTGGCACCCTTGGCTTACAAGAATCGCTTGGAATTTTTAAAACAAATTCTCCGTGTCATGTTCTCGATATTTCACCCTGTAAGACATAAAATCAGGGGGAAATGGAATGATTAAATTATCGATCCTGAAAATCGCAGAACTGTCTGATAAGACCTTTATGGTTACAAGGTTCTCGATGTAGAAGTTGACGTATAACTTCTGTATTTCCTGTTGGTCCATCACTCATGTACGATTTTCCATGCAACACCCTTCCATAAAGTGTCATCTCAAGAGTTATTTTTAAATGATGGCTCTTGACATGAAAATGAGCTTTCAGTGAAACAGTGCATGTGTGTGTATGCACGCGTGTGTGTGTGTGTGTGTGTGTTGGCCGACTGCTATTTTAATCAAAAGTACTGTACATGTTTTGCAGGCGTACAGCAGGAGCACAGCTTCACACTAACTGAAATAAACGCAGTCTGGAGGAAGAAAAAAATAAATAAATAAAAAGGAGACCGGAGCCAGAATTAGACTTTATAAAAGATGGTGTAAAACATGATTAGGGGAAGGAGGCAGTAAAAAAAGAAAAAAAAAAAAAAGAAAAAGTGTAGAGTGGAAAATTCCAGACTGCAAATAAACACCATCATAAAGCGTGGTTTAAGAGATGGAGCTTGGTTTTGCCTTATCGGTCTCTCGGCGCGGTGGAGGTTCCACTGAGGACGCTTCGCACTACACCGCTTTCCCGAGCCATTCTGTTTTATTGATTTAAATACTTGGCTCCATTTTCCGGATTTACAGCCTTAAGGTAGTTTCATAATGCTGGGGAATAATGAGGAGGTATGTATAATAGAGTGGAGACAAACAGAGGCTGAGTTGCCAGTTTATTAGGTACGTCCACTTTTTAAGCGTGATGGACATTTGGAGCTGGATTCAGATTTAAAAGATTTAAATTCTGCGTGTCCTCCAGCTCAGTGCTATAGTGCTGTGCTGAGAATAAACCAAGACTCATGTAATACCTGCTGAGGTCTATATCCTTTCCATTTCCAGCGCTGGTTGAGGTAGAACTGGGGTGTCAAACACGCACATGTCTGAGAACCAGGAACTAGTCGGCTCAGAAGTCAAACGTGGATTATTTTTAAACTCCCCAGCCGAAAATAAGAGTCAGCACCTGGATTAAACTGAGCAAATAGTGATGAAGTTCCCCACATTAGATACGTACTGCAGGGAATAATACGGTTCAACTGCAACACGTCATTAACCCTAACTGATCCAGTGAGGAGCTAAACAACCTCCTAAGCAACCATGTCCGACGACACATCCTGTGGGCGGGGCCAAAGTGTTACTCTGTTTCGGAAGGGTCCTGCATCAAGCAAAGAAAACAACTAATGAGGACTGCTGAAAGTACTAGAACTGTAAAGCGCATTATTAAAACCTGAAATAGGGGATAGCGGTGAGCCGTCATCTTCAAGGGAGAAATGTGGTTGGAAAAAACATCCTGAATGTGAGTGATGGGACATCATTTAAACACTTAAAATAACAACAGCATTATGTTTAATAGTACAAGTACGAGTATTTCCACACGCACGATGCAACGAAAACTCCAGTGATCGGAGCTAAACAGCTGTGCAGCCTTAAGACAACTACATATAAGAATAAGGATTGGACTTTGGAGCGACGGAAAAAAGGTCATGTGGACTGATGAACTTACTTTTACCTCTTCCAGAGCATCCAGTGCATAAAGTGAGCATGCAGAGTGTCCACTGTACGAGCCTCTGGAGACAGTGTTATGATCTGGGGTCGCTTCAGTCGCTCAGGTCGAGACTCAGCAACGTCATGTGGAGATAAAATGACGTCAGCCGACCACCTGAATGTCCTGAATCACCAGCACATCACCTCTACGGAGGGTTTCTTCTTCTTCTTCCCTGACTGCACGGCCACATTCCAAGATGACGATGCCAGGATTCATCAGGCTCAAATTGTGAAAGAGTGATTCATGCGACATGGGGCGTAACTTTCACACGTGAACCGTCTGTAACAGTGAGAGTCCAGACTTTAACCCCACTGAGAATCTTTGGGATGTGCTGGAGAAGCCCAACCCTGCTATCATCAATACAAGATCCTGGTTAGAAATTAATGCCACTTTGGACAGAAATAAACGTGGTGACATTACAGAAGCTTATCACAAATCTGATGATGCGCTGATGTATTATGAGTGAAACTGCTGTCGTTTTGTCTTTGCAATAAACTTGTATGACGTCTGAGCTCCGATATGTCCTTGTTAGCATTGCTAGCTAAAGCACAGCCCATTCAGCCGCTTGAGTAAACGGCCAAAATTCAGCTCATGATGATTTATTCTGTTCGTTACTGATTTATTCAGTTCGTGATGATTTATACTGTTGTCGTTCTCCGTTTCGTTTGTAATTAAAAAGCATTTCTGTTTGATTTGTTGCAGAACGCCGGCGTGTGTTCGGGAGCACCGTCGCTAAGTCTGCGTCCAGCTTCATCTCCTTCACCAGAAACAAACGACTCTGACTTGATAAAGCGCTGCCAGGGTTTGTTCTGCTTTTACTGCGTTTGTAGTGGACTGCTGAGGACGGATCCACTTAGAAACTGGATTCGATACTGTACAGAAAGTTTTGCTATGATGCATTATGACTGCAGTCACGCCGATAGTTTTGGGACTGAAATTGGCAAGAAAAAACTGTGAACAGTTGAGTATCTGCTGAAAGTTGACATCATGTTAAATAAAACACACTTCCTATTAAAAACAGCACATTAGCCTTTACAGAATGGCTTCATTTAGCACCATATAATAACATTTATTGTACCTGAATCTAACTGACTTGTTGGGGGCGTGTCTATAACATGACTGACAGGAAGCTCATTCAAACACAAAGACGTGCTCCAGCACTAGGTACTGAGGTGCTGAAGCCAGGGTGAAAATAATAATAATAATAATTATTATTATTATTATTATATAAAATTTTTCTTTTGTGAAAGTAAATAACTAAAATGTACCAATTGCACCTTTAAACATGTTACTGATGTGTTCCTGGTGGTAACTGAGGTACTGGACTGAGTTTGACACCCCTGGGGTAGAAGATTGCGGTAAAGCGACATATGAACATGACAATTCAGTCTCCATCCACACATCGACACATATATCCGGAAATACAAGAGTGAGTCAAAATTAATCCGCACCACAGTTATATTAAAACATCAGTCTTATCAGCGTCTACCGTTCAAGGCCACGTGTTGTCTCCCCAGTCACTTCTGTGCAGGTGTGAATGTGTTATGTCAGTACATCTGTAACTGTGGTGAGAGCAAAAATGGACGACCCGCTTGTGATTTGCACGAAAGAGGAGCTACGTGCAGTGATTCGTGGCCTTTTTTTTTTTTTGTGGTCTGAGGGTGTTCCTGGTGCTGAAACAACTAAGAAAAGAATATAAACAGAAGGGTTTGGATATCTGTGAACAAAATCTGGAAAGGTGGAAGTTTCTTAATGAGAATCATTACTGGGGACGAGACACGGATTCCTCACTACGAGCCCGAGAGTAGACGGCGGAGCGGAGACGTCTTCAAACACCGACCATGAAAAAGTTCAAAAGTCGACCATCAGCTGGAAAATTCATCAACGTTATTCTTAAGGGCCAGAAGTATTGGAACAGTATCGGGGGCAACAGGTTCAACAATTAACGGTGCTCGTTACAGTGAGACACATGCTAAAGAGCTGAAGACTAAACTCGGATTAAACACGGAGGACCGCTATCTGACGGCGTTGTGATCTCACGTGAGGACCTGATGCACGTCTGCACACTTCTGCGCACACTGTCGACACTCTGAGGTGTTAAAGCGTCCTCCCTATAGTCCTGATCTCACTCCATCAGACTTTCACCTGTTTGGTCGCAGAACCTACGAGGATGAAGATTCACTTCTGATGAAGAACTGAAGACAGCGGTGCATTCATGAGGGAATATGAAAGCTTGTGAGTATAAGGAGAGTGTATGGATTTGTACATGTATACGTATTTGACTTTTAAAAAAAAAATTAACAGCCAGAATGCGGAAAATTTTGACTCACCCTCGTCATAATTTTTTTACTATTTGTATAAAAAACCTCGTGGTCACTTTCTCGTGACCGTCTTCGATTATCCCGCCCGCTGCTGATGTTATGTAGTGGAGTGCAACTTCTTGTTTAATTACATGTCCGCAATTTTGTTTTTTACTTGTACTGAAGCGCTCGTTGAATACTCGTCATCACTCGACACATGAACCACAGATGGCATCAATACCGTGATATTGGGGACCAGTATTTAGCTGATGCCAAGAAAAAAAAAATTGGACCAGATACAGGAAAATAAAAAAGATAAAAAAGATGCAGGCGACCCAATTTTGTAACGACCAGAAAATCTCTGGAGAAGATCTTTTTGTTAGGAACTAGAGATAAAACCTTGATTGCATTTTGTTATGTTTAAACAGGATTTAGGATTGATTATATTAATACTTAGTGTAATTTATTCATATTCAGTAGCAAATATAGATAAATATAATATTCTTATATATTTATGTACAGATGGACAGGCCTCCATGTACAATACCTCAAAAACACACACACACACACACACACACACACACACACACACACACACACACACACACACACACACACACAAAATAAGTACTACACACTCCCCATTAATACAGATTCGCCAATAAAGCAGGCCTCATTGTGAAGCATCATAAACCAGGCTACATTGTATTGTATAATAGCAGCTCGGTGTGTATGAGGACGATCTGTTTGCAAGCGCCAAAAAAAAAAAAAAAAACCAAAACACATTACAGAGCACGGAATTGTATCTCATCTGGAAATAACATCGCTTTTTTTTCCCCCACAGAGAGCAGCAGGCTGAGAAATTGTGCTGCTTCCACACAATTCATGGAGGCATAAATTGCAAAGATAAGAAAGGAGTCTTTTCTGCTGGGTGCTGGCAAATTACTTGAAGAGTGTTGTATTAGAATATGACAAAAGAGTGGAGAATAGTGTGGTAGAGTGTGGTAGAGTATAGTAGTGTGGTAGAGTGTGGGTAGAGTACAGTAGTTTGGGAGAGTGGGAAAGTCACAGATTGTGGTTGGGTGCAGTCGTATGGTAGAGTGCGGTGGAGTGGTAGAGTATGGTAGAGTGGTACGGTGTAGTGTTAGAGGGTCGTAGAATGGTAGAGTGGTAAAGGGTGGTAAAGTGGTAAAATGCAGTGGAGTGGTAGAGGATGGTAGAGTAATAGAGTGCGGTGGAGTGGTAGAGGGTGGTATAGTGCGGTGGAGTGGTAGAGGATGGTAGAGTGTGTTGGATTGGTAGAGGGTGGTATAGTGCGGTGGAGTGGAAGAGGGTGGTAGAGTAGTAGATTGAGGTGGAGTGGTGGAGTGCAGTGGGATGGTAGAGGGTGATACAGTGGTAGAGTGCGGTGGAGAGGTAGAGTGTGGTAGAGTGGAAGAGAGTGGTAGAGTACAGTGGTATGGTAGAGGGTGATACAGTGGTAGAGTGCGGTGGAGTGGAAGAGGGTGGTAGAGTGCAGTGGTATGGTAGAGGGTGATACAGTGGTAGAGTGTGGTGGAGAGGTAGAGTGTGGTAGAGTGGAAGAGAGTGGTAGAGTACAGTGGTATGGTAGAGGGTGATATAGTGGTAGAGTGTGGTGGAGAGGTAGAGTGTGGTAGAGTGGAAGAGAGTGGTAGAGTACAGTGGTATGGTAGAGGGTGATACAGTGGTAGAGTGCGGTGGAGTGGAAGAGGGGGGTATAGTGCGGTGGAGTGGAAGAGGGTGGTAGAGTACAGTAGTATGGTAGAGGGTGATACAGTGGTAGAGTGCTAAAATGAGGTTGGAGTGGTTGTGGGTGATAGAGTGGTAGAGTGCGGTGGAGTGGTAGAGTGGAAGAGAGTGGTAGAGTGCAGTGGATAGGTAGAGTGTGGTAGAGTGTGGTAAAGTGAAAGAGAATGGTAGAGGGTAGAGTGGTAGAGTGCGGTGGGGTGGTAGAGGGTAGTAGAGTGGTAGAGTGCAGTGGAGTGGAAGAGTGGTGGTAGAATGGGGTGGAGAGGTAGAGTGTGGTAGAGTGTGGTAAAGTGAAAGAGAATGGTAGAGGGTAGAGTGGTAGAGTGCGGTGGGGTGGTAGAGGGTAGTAGAGTGGTAGAGTGCAGTGGAGTGGAAGAGTGGTGGTAGAATGGGGTGGAGAGGTAGAGTGTGGTAGAGTGTGGTAAAGTGAAAGAGAATGGTAGAGGGTAGAGTGGTAGAGTGCGGTGGGGTGGTAGAGGGTAGTAGAGTGGTAGAGTGCAGTGGAGTGGAAGAGTGGTGGTAGAATGGGGTGGAGAGGTAGAGTGTGGTAGAGTGTGGTAAAGTGAAAGAGAATGGTAGAGGGTAGAGTGGTAGAGTGCGGTGGGGTGGTAGAGGGTAGTAGAGTGGTAGAGTGCAGTGGAGTGGAAGAGTGGTGGTAGAATGGGGTGGAGAGGTAGAGTGTGGTAGAGTGTGGTAAAGTGAAAGAGAATGGTAGAGGGTAGAGTGGTAGAGTGCGGTGGGGTGGTAGAGGGTAGTAGAGTGGTAGAGTGCAGTGGAGTGGAAGAGTGGTGGTAGAATGGGGTGGAGAGGTAGAGTGTGGTAGAGTGTGGTAAAGTGAAAGAGAATGGTAGAGGGTAGAGTGGTAGAGTGCGGTGGGGTGGTAGAGGGTAGTAGAGTGGTAGAGTGCAGTGGAGTGGAAGAGTGGTGGTAGAATGGGGTGGAGAGGTAGAGTGTGGTAGAGTGTGGTAAAGTGAAAGAGAATGGTAGAGGGTAGAGTGGTAGAGTGCGGTGGGGTGGTAGAGGGTAGTAGAGTGGTAGAGTGCAGTGGAGTGGAAGAGTGGTGGTAGAATGGGGTGGAGAGGTAGAGTGTGGTAGAGTGTGGTAAAGTGAAAGAGAATGGTAGAGGGTAGAGTGGTAGAGTGCGGTGGGGTGGTAGAGGGTAGTAGAGTGGTAGAGTGCAGTGGAGTGGAAGAGGGGTGGTAGAATGGGGTGGAGAGGTAGAGTGTGGTAGAGTGGAAGAGTGGTGGTAGAATGTGATGGAGTGGTAGAGTGATAGAGTGCGGTGGAGTGGTAGAATGAGGTTGGAGTGGTTGAGGGTGATAGAGTGGTAGAGTGTAGTAGAGTGGAAGAGAGTAGTAGAGTGGTAGAGTGCGGTGGAGTGGGAGAGGGTGGTAGAGTGGAAGAGGTGTGGTAGAATGGGGTGGGAGAGGGTGGTAGAGTGGAAGAGGTGTGGTAGAATGGGGTGGAGAGGTAGAGTGTGGTAGAGTGGAAGAGGGGTGGTAGAGTGCGGTGGAGTGGAAGAGGGTAGTAGAGTGGTAGAGTGCGGTGGAGTGGAAGAGGGTGGTAGAATGGGGTGGAGTGGAAGAGTGCAGTAGAGTGGAAAGGTGCAGCAGAGTGGCAGAATGTGAGCAGTGCATCTGATGTTTCCTAATGTGCAACAGCCTGTGTTGATGTTAAGGTCTGAAGGTGCCAGTAGTCGTATCTGAGTCTAATTCAGGCTCCTCAGTAGAAACACATTGGAGGTTACTCGAACTAAGTTCTTGACTAGATTCTGTACCATGGTGCTCTTCACTTAAAGCCTCTCTTTCTCATGGTTCTGTTCTATCACTACATCCCGTTAATGTTGGCCTCCAGGTGTTTATAGCCCGGACGGGAAGAGAAGCGTCTTCGGCACGGCACACCACTTCATTTTCAGGCACTCCGGCCCCCTGTGAGCTGTAGCGTCTCTGCTGGAGTTCCAGTCAATGAAACCCAGCCTTCAAAATAGCTTCACGTCAAGACCACTACACTGCAATATGAGAAAGGAATCAATGAGAGAGATGAGCATCTGTCGGCCCGCTGTTCATCATCTCTGTCTGAGAGCGAGTGTCTGAAACCGCAACACATCGACAATCTCCACAACGCCGACACGTCTACAGACCTGTGTCCTACTCAGAATAGAGCAGCTTCACCTGAGGGAGGGAAATAAAATAAAAACGCAGACTACTGAAGTAGAAAAAAAGAAGAAAGGAGGGGACAGAAAAATTTAGTAAAATAGATAAAAGAGAGAAAGAAAAAGAAAATTATTTAAGGAGATACTATTGAAAAAAACAAAGAAAGAAAGAAAAAATGGTAATAATTTAAGGAAAGCCGGAAAGATTGAAGAAAGGAAGAAAGAAAAAGGAACAAATATATGATAGATAGATAGATAGATAGATAGATAGATAGATAGATAGAATCTACTAAACTAAATTGAGATTAAACGAGCATAACAAACCGAGCACACACGCGGAGAGGACGCGCTGAATGTAAACCGGACTCGGTTTCAGCTTTACGAGGTTCTGAATGAATTATGAATCCTTTTGTCCAGCACGCTGCTCTGAACTGTTGGGACATAAATGGTGTGCAATCAGGACTTGGCAGCTCTCCTTTATGAGTAACGGCGTGCTGGAGGGTGAAAAAAGGCAGCTGAGTGCAGATGACTGCAGTCAGGGCCAATCGGATGCATGATTGATGTGGAAACAGGAATAGAAATGGGGGCGGAGCTCGCGGGGGTAAGATAGATGCGACATGCCAGAGAGTTATTCAGAGTGCGACTGACCCCACTGCACAAAAATGACATTCATGCGAATAAATTCACTTCGCAGCTGTTCGATTTCACCGTCTATTTCATCGCTCCTTTTCACGTCCCTGCCCTGTAACCGCCACGCCCGCATCCAGCGCTCCCAGGGCCACGGCGATGGCAAGGTAACCGTGACAACCGCTTGTGATTGATTAGCATGGTGGATTGGATGGAGTGTCCTCTCATTTGAGTCACTGGAGCTTTATTCAGAGTGCTCAGACACTGCTTCCCGCACGGAGAACTTGTTGAAAAGACACGTAGGTGAGGACGAGAGGCAATTTGCTCTGTTCTCTTAATTCAGTGAGAATCAAAAAGAGGAGGAAAAAAATATATAGAAATAAATAAATAACGAAAGAATGACAAATACAGATAATGAACAACAAAATGTAGGTAGTAATGAAGGTAGTAAGGAACTGGGGATAAAAGAATGGAAAAATAGAGTGGGTGTGGCCAATAGTGGGTGTAATCAAAGTTTTTCTAGGATTTGGTGGGAGTGGTCAATAATTAGTGGAATCAGGGCTGGGTGTCATCACAGTTTCTAAAAGAGAGGGTTAGGAGAGTGTTTAATAGTGGGTGTGGTCAGAGCCTCTATAAGCAGGTGGGGGGGGGGGGAGTGGTGGGGAGGTTAATGGTGGTTGTTGACACCGACACTGGGAGTGGCCAAAGTTTCTGTAAGAGCTGGTGGAAGTGGTTAATAGTGGGTGTGGTCACAGATTTTAAGAGTGGATGATAGTGGGTTTGGTCAAAGGATTTGTAAGAGCTGGTGAAAATGTTTTAAAGTGGGTGTGGTCACAGTTTGGTGGGAGTGGCTAATAATAGGTATGGTCAACTTTTTTTGTATGAGCTCATGGGAGTGGCTAAACGTGGGTGTGGTCATATTTAGTGGGAGTGGTAAATCGCGCGTATGGTCCCAATTTCTATAGGAGCTTAAATTTTCGGTTGGTCTCAGTCGTAGTGGGCGTGGTCTCAGAGGTGGCGCGAGTTGCCAGGCATGTGCATGTGGATATTTCTGGTAGACGGTGGGAGTGGCCCTAATTAAATGAGAACATGTGGGGAATAGTGGGCGTGGCCGCAGTTTCTGCAGTAGCTAAACGTCCCTTGATTACACACAGGACCATAAACCTCGTCACATCCCCACGAGCTTTACTACCAAGGGTTTGCTTGGACTGACACACGTTACATCACACTGGGGTCATGACCTCTGCGGTGTCAGGTTCCTAATGCTGGCACATTAAACGCAGCACACAGCTTTGACTTCAACTCGAACCCTGACTCCGTGTATTAAATATTAACGCGAGTCCGCGTCCACGGCGGCTCCATCGATACTTATTGACTGATATTATAGCACCAATTTAGTCTGAGGTAATGACGGCTGCCTCTCGGATTTGTAATTTGCACAAACGTGGCAGTGTGTGTTACGCAGGAATTGCTTGCCATTTCTCATTAGGACGACGGCGCGATGGCTTTTCTTTTCATTAGCGTTCATGATAAAGAGTAGCACAGCAGCTCGGAGACAAAAGGCGCTGAGATGAGGAGGGAGGACTGGGCGAGACGAGACGAGACGAGACGAGAGGAAGAAGAAGGAGGAGAAGAAGGGGAAGAAGCAGCCTTTTGGCCTTTTCTCTCTCTCTCTCTCTCTCTCTCTCGAGCTTTTCCTGCATCACAGCCTCTGCTTCTTGAGTAGGACGGGAAAGCTTTCTCCGGCTCGCTCGTCTCTTTGATGTGCTTCGTTTAAAACTACAAGTGGCTCTTTCCATCTGCCTGCTTTAAATCTTTCTGCTCATAGCTGGCTGAGTTCACCTTCTCAGCCATCTCGCTTTTACTGTGCAATCTGAAAGCTCGTAATCAAAGAAAATTTCATCACACACACACACACACACACACACACACACACACACACACACACACACACACACACACACACATCCTTACCTGATACACAAGTATCTCTACACAACATCCAGAGGTGATCATGAATATGGACGTTTTTTTTTTTGTTGTTTTTTTTTTGCCAAAAAAACAAAACAAAAATAAACAAGCGACCCAGAGCCGAATGAGAGCCAGACAGCAGGATACGTGGTTCTGTGAGGCTTGTTAGCTCGCTACTTACGAATCAGAGGCACGGTGGCGTTGGCCGCTCCCAGCTTGTTGACAGCCACGCAGGTGTAGTTGCCATAGCGATCCTCGGTGATGTTACTCACTGTGAGGATGGACCTGGAGCTGGCGTTCTTGATGTCGATGCCTGCTTGACCCTTGCTGAGTCTGAAAAGACACACAAACACAAACTCAAGCCGACATAAGCGAGGATTCTGATTGGGTCAGAGCTAAAGGTGTTGATTAATTCTGTAAAACAGCGCTAGCGCAGGTTTGTATCAATGCCCTCGCTCTAACCTAGTCGGTTTCCATGGTAACAGCTCATTCACGGGGATTTGTACGGTAGCCGCTGCACAAAAATCACACGTATGTGATCACCGATACAGCTAGTGAAGAATCGACGAAGCTTTTAGAGTTTCCGACGTGCGGCTTCTCAATAACATGACAGAGTCGCGCGAGTTGCATTGACTCATATACATTTTTCTTTCACAGGAAAACATAAAATTACAGCGCAGTACGCAACAGCTACGGAAATCTACAGTCACCACCCGATACAACAGAACTCCACCATAACTGTGATTTCTAATCAAACTCAGCGGATGATTCACTCCCACCACGGGACGGCAGTGTGGGAATAGTTCAGAGTGCGCCACCTGTAGGATTATACCGAAACGCCGGCAGCTTCTAAAGGTAAGACTAACTAGCGCACATGGTGTTTTGAGACTGGTGTGTGTAATGAGTGTGTGTTCCCAGTGCGTGCACCTGGAAGCTCGTGCACTCGGCACAGATTCGGTTAAATCCAACGTGATCCGGTCGCTGGCTGATCGACCGGTGCCTCTCTGTTATAGATGTAATAAATCATTTAATAATCGATTTTGGAGTCGGTGAGGCGACACATGAATCAGGACACAAAAGATTCGCGATTCATAACTGAATTGATCTCTAATCCGCACCAAAGGCATTTATTTTTAAACTTTTTCTTTCTGGTCCAGATGAGCTTCATAGAGTCGAGCTAATGTTCGCTACAGTTAACGTCTGTTCACCGTAACGTGAAATAAGATGAAAAATGTGAAATAATAAATCAAAGGCATCATCATTTAAATTGTAATTCCAGCCTATTTAAGGTTCTAAGAATCGCCAACGGCCGCGAGCTGCACAGGAACACTGCGCTGACGTCGTCTCAGTAACCGCTAATCATTCAGTCGTATGCCTTACCGTGCGAGGTGGTGTTTAATTTAGGTGGCTTATTACGCCGGGGTCGTGACCTTTGCTCTCCAGAGGCTTCCCGATGCTGAGCTGAACGTCGATACCTCTGATTCGTGTGAAGGTTGAAGCTTTATTAAATATTAACACGACCCTGAGTCCACCTCTGCTTTACAGGATCCATCGTTTAGCTGTCAGGTTGTTAACTGAATTTAGCGTGTTGCCATGGCGATACAGGAGACGCCTGAAAGCCACGGTTCAGCAGCACTCAGATCGCAACAGGCGAAAAACACGTCCTGAGTTAGTCAGCGGTTATTTTTCGCGTTTCAGGTGAACTTCAGCCTATGAGTTGATGATGCACGGTGTTGTGAGCCAATAGAAAAGAAGAGGGCGTGGCTTAGGTCTGCAGGCGATAAAAACGCCATCGCTCTGATCTGATTTTATTTTACTACGATTATGCATGGATTAAGGAATAAAGTAAAAACAAATTTCCTTGCTATATGCATGATATTTTATATTTATACAGTAATTCCATTATTATTGGCACCCTTCTTAAAAATGAGGAAAAATTACTGTGCAAAAATATATGAACATGTAACACAAAATAAATATTTTTAACCTAACAAATATAGTCCATGTTTTATCTTTTTAAAATATATTTTTTTGTACAGTATAAACAGTATAACAGTATAATGTTGCTGGTTTTATGATAAATAATAAATTAGTTGTTTGTTTGTTGTTTTTGATTAATAAATGCAATAAAGTAAAACAGAGCACAAACTGTTCTCTGTAAAAAAAAAAAAAAAAAAAAAAACATAAAAAAAAAATAACGAGGAGGAACGAGAGCGTCTTCCTACAGTGTTCATCAGCAGCTAACACTCGCTAGGTGAGTGAAAATAACAGCAGGTATCGTGTTCTCGTCTCGTAGCCATTTGTACTTGGTCTGAAAAAAAAAAAAAAAAAAAAAAACAATTTATCTCTTTTTTTTCCCTCCTTCTTCTTTTTTTTTCTGCTGTTCTGATATTACTAATTCCCTCGAGACTGTAAAGAGGACATGACCCACATTCGAGAGCTGCCTTTCGCTGCAGCTCTTTAAGTCCGCTAGCCGTATAGCACTCAGAGACGTCAATGCTAATCGACACGGCTGTGAAAAACACCCCGATGAAATCGATGCCATCAGTTACCTTCACACCGCACCTCGGCATCTCCTGCCCTCGATACGGACCCGAGCGTTTCGCACAGACTCCTGATCAGAAGCTGACGTCGTTAACATTCACAATCACGGCTCGTTAATGACACGTGACGGCGCGATAAGCTAACATTTTGCGAGCGCGCAGCAAACGGACCGCGCCCACGTACAAACGTTCAGAGTCTGCAAATGCCACCCATGCGACGAGAGGGCGACTCGTCATCGCCGTCACACACGGGCCGCATGTCTGACGAGCTCAGAAACTAAGGTGAGACGCGGAGAGGACGGGAGCTCCGGCTCCGGCAGCGCGCGCCTCCCCAACCGCGTCTGAATTGATGGAGTATCCGAGCCGAGGAGACGCGCCTGACCTTATGTCAAGCAAATCTCAGAGCAGCTGTTGTTTGCTCTCCTGCTGAGATTTGTTAAAATGTTAGCAAAAGGTTTAACAAGGACCTAAACTTCACGAGGATGTAAGCGCTGCTGGCCCGCCATGACCTGCAAGTAAGCCGCTCATATCTGACGTGATCAACCAGGGCTCATGTATCTCTCCTCACAAAACAAACAAACATCACTATTTCAAATTCAAAGAGAGAATCTTTGAGTTAGAAAAATGGACAAAGTGTGAACTAATCCTTAATCTTATACTCTGATCGGCCATAACACTATCGAATGGTGAATCGAATAACATTGATTATCACTTAAGGACCAGTGACAGGATCATGGACACCCGAGGGGACCGAGGACCGGTCCGTCTGATCCGACCGGTCCACAGAAAAGCCGATGCAGCACAAATCGCAGGAAAAACCGCAGCACTGGCTGCGATATAAAGGCACCAGAACACTCAGTGGTGCATCACAGCCTGCTGGGGTCCAATCTCCAATCCCCCAGATCCCAATCCGATCCAGTACCCAAGAAACACACCAGGTAAACAAGTCTGATCCATGACGACCCCGGCCCACAACCCAAAGCACCCAAAGGATCCTCTGCCAACGTCCTGGTGCCAGGCACCACAGCACACCCCTAGAGGTCATGTGGAGCCACAACCCGAGGATGCCCAGACGGCACAACGGGAACCTACACGATATGAGTCTTAATGTTTTCTAAAGGTTTTAGTATAAAGGCTAATCGTTGTAGATAACTATATACTGTAACATAGCACATATTAAAGCGAGCGCTATCCGCCCTCTTCTACATGCACCAGTCTACATACTGATGTGGCTGTGATGGCAGGAGAGACAACGTTTTGTCCCCGCCCCCCTCCATTATTATTATTATTATTTGTTTTCAAATATAGGAGTAAAAGCTTTAGAAAGACACTGGCGCCGGTTCCACCGCCTGGGACGATCAGCGCGATCCGCCAGAGCTTTGTGCATCATTAGCGAAACGTTGTTGTCGCTAATGTAAACGGAATGAAACCCGAGTAATAATGAGAGCAGTTAATGTGTACCGGGACGAGAAACAAACAATTCATTATCGGTGCATTTATTCATTATACAGTGCAAAAGTTTGTGCACCCTCAGGGCAAAATATGGAAGATGAGCGGATTTTAATTTACAGAAATGAAACATTAAGTGCGTGCATATGTGTGTGTGTGTGTGTGTGTGGGGGGGGGGGGGGGTTAAGTTTATTGTTATAGATGGACGAAAAAAATATTTTGATCTCCATTGAAAAGTATCCCCCCCCCCCCCTACACACACCTTCTTTCTTTTTTTTCTGCATTAATTTCACTCATTTTCAGCAAGCAAACATTCACACCTAGGGGCAGCTCAGAGCAGCCAATCCACTTAGCATGTTTTTGGGAGGTTTAAGAAACACCTACGTGGACATAAACAAGCAGAATAAACTGGAACTCATGATCGAACCGGAACCTGGCTGTGTGAGACATCATCACGTCGCCGTCTTTCTGAATGTGATATGAATATTCGCTAGTAATCTTTACGCGCATATTTCTACCTTTAAAACCTGATTCATATCCTCTGCGGCTTTTGGATCCTCTCTCTCCGTCTCTCTCCGTCTCTCTCTCTCATACACATGTACATCCATAAACTCATCATGACATACAGCACCTTTGGCAAAGCCGGATGCGGAGAGGGAAATATTTTTTGTTTTATTTCAGTAACATATGATTTTTTTTTTTAAAAATCATAGCGTGTGCAAACTTTTGCACTGCGCTCTATCTGCGCTGCGCCCGAGCACCATTAAATAATGAAGTATCTGTCTGTCTAACTGTCATATGGATTGATGAGAGAGCAGGAAAACAAGCTAATGGCTCTCGGAGCATAACCAACGTAAAGTCTTAAATTAGGCAAACTCCCGAAGTAAAAGCCAAATACGCCTCCTTGGCAATTTGAATAAATTGAGTGAAGCCTATAATTACAATTAGCGCACTGTGAACTGCTGATTCAGATCGTACTCAAAAAGAGTGGGTAAATGACGGGTAATGGGGTAATTTGGTATTTAAATTCAAGAACCACCACTTGAGCCAGACGCTGATTGACGCGTAAACTGCGAACGCGCCGCGCCGCCGCTGAGGTTATGCAAACATTTAATTAAAATGCAAGGTTAAGCCTTATGCTATACGGATCCCTCCGCGGCGGGAAGGGCAGAGAGGGATGGAGAAGCCAGGCGCGGATTTTACCTTAACGATAAGAACTATGAGCTCGAAATAATCTGATTGAATTTTAGATGTGCAGGGACGCATACCGAGAGCTCCTGAGACTCGAGAGTATGAAAAGTGATTATGAATATTCAACCAAAAGAAAAAAAAAGAGAGAGAGAGAGAGAGGGGGGGGGGGGATTTAATCCCGTGTTTCCATGAAGCTTTAAAAGAGGAACATTCCTCATCCTGTCATATGGCCTGAATATTTACTGAGGAATGTGTATATTACACGACAGGCCTGCCGACACCTTCAGTCACCGCGTGATAACGTATGACAAGTTAATATACGAACGACAAACAGACAGGAGATAAAACACCAGGCTTTTTATTAAAACTGTTTGTTTTCCCTCTTACCTCTTCTCTCCTTTGTACCACTCGAAAGCCGGAGTGGGGACGGCGGCCGCCTCGCACCTCAGCAGCGCCATGTAGCCGGGTCGCACCCCGTGACTCTTCATCTCATGGATGGAAGGTGGAACTAGAGAGAGAAAAAAAAACATCCACATTTGTGCTATTAGGACATGAAAATGAGCCCAATTTGTACCGCCTTCACTATAACTGGCACCCCGTTTTAATATTAATATCTAATGAGGCGCTGCATGGAGAGAATAAAAGGACAACCGGAGATCCTTATGCATTATAAAGGACCCTTTCGGTTCGTCTTTTAGGTTTGCACACTTTGAGGTCAAATCCATTGAGATTAAGAATAAGCAATATAACGGAATTTTATAAAATTGGTCCGATCAAAAAAAAAAAAAAAAAAAAAAAAAAACTGAAGCGGGAATGAGTTAAACACCGTCCTACACATTATTATACATCAATACACTAAGGTAAGGGTGTAGTGTCGCCTCACTGGACTCGGAGCTTCCAAGCTGTTTTGAAAATGTTCATGAAAATCCAAACAATGAGTGACAACATGATAGACACGTTGAGAACCTGAGAGGGACATGGTTAGGAATTAGTATGAACTTGATGAATTAACATTTTTCCGTTGTGCGTTATTTGAAATGTTAAGGATGGAACTCTGTGGTGTACGACGGCGGGGAGACGGAGCATAAGAAAATAAGAAAACCACTTGTTAGTGAGAATCTTCAGGAAAAAGGCTTCAGTTTGCTAGGAAGGATAAATACTGGACTTTGGAGTGATTGAAAAAGGTCATGTGACCTGATGAGTCCAGACTGAGTCTGTTCCAGAGTGATGGGCGTGTCAGGGTGAGAAGGGAAGCGCATGAAGCGATGCTCCCATCATGCATAGTGTCCACTGTACAAGCCTCTGGAGACAGTGTTATGATCTGGGGTCGCTTCAGTCGCTCAGGTCGAGACTCAGCAACGTTATGTGGTGATAAAATGAAGTCACATGACCACCTGAATGTCCTGAATCACCAGCACATCACATCTATGGAGGTTCTCTTCCCTGATGGCACGCGCCAGTGTGAAAGAGCATGAGCAATCATTTCCACACATGACCTGGACACCACATCCTTGCAAATCCTTGAAACCCTTTTTCTTTCTTTCTTTCTTTCGTTCTCTAAAAAAACAGATTTTAGAAACATTTCTTTATCCCGTAATCACCTCTTAACAGAAAATAATATGCACACTAATAGGAAAATAAATAAATAAATAAATAAAAAGCTGCAGTGGTCAAAGCAAAGGAAACGTTATTAGCGGAATGCTGAGAAATGCCAGCTCTCCCCTGGGCCGGAGAAAGGAAAACGAGCTGCGTGTTGATAAATTGCTTAACGGACATTTAAAGGCTGAACAGCATGGGCAGGTTGTGCGAGAATGAAATGAAATGAAGGTTGTTTCATGTTCTCAAACAATGTGCAAATGACTGTGCTGTCGTGAGAGAGCCAGCTGTAAGTACGGGCCATTTTATTTGTTCCAATCTGCCTGAGAGAGGGAGAGAGAGAGAGAGAGAGAGACAGAGAGAGACAGAGAGAGAGAGACGGAGAGAGACAGAGAGAGAGAGAGAGACGGAGAGAGAGAGACGGAGAGAGACAGAGAGAGAGAGAGACAGCGAGAGACAGAGAGAGACAGAGAGAGAGAGAGACGGAGAGAGACAGAGAGAGACAGAGAGAGAGAGACGGAGAGAGAGAGACGGAGAGAGAGAGAGAGAGAGAGAGATGGAGAGAGACAGAGAGAGACGGAGAGAGAAAGAGAGAGACGGAGAGAGAGAGAGACGGAGAGAGACAGAGAGAGACAGAGAGAGACAGAGAGAGAGAGACGGAGAGAGAGAGAGAGAGAGACGGAGAGAGACAGAGAGAGACGGAGAGAGAAAGAGAGAGAGAGAGAGAGACGGAGAGAGAGAGA
>JAAGKR010011541.1:0-19119 GCA_011419295.1 Clarias macrocephalus
ATATATGTCCTTCTCTCTCTCTCTCTCTCTCTCTCTCTCTCTCTCTCTCTATAGTTGTTTGTTTGTTTTTGTTTTTGTTTTGTTTTTTGGCACAATATTCATTAGCTGGCTGCACGGTGGTGTCCCCTTGCACCTCCAGGGTCTGGGTTCGATTCCCAACTTTGTGTGCATGTTCTTCTCATGTGGTTGGGTTTCCTCCAAGTACTCTGGTTTCCTTTTACAGTGTAAATACATGCAGATTAGGCTAATAAGCTGTCCCAAATTGCCCATAGTGTGTGTGTGTGTATGCATGCGCCCTGTCCATGGTGTATCCCACCTTGTGCCCTAAGTCTGCTGGGATAGGCTCCATGACCCTTGTATAGAGGGTAAAACGGTATAGACGCTGAGTGTTTGAATATTTATTGGCTGTTATTTGCACAAGAACTCTTTTCTATCTTGCTGTTACTTCAACAAGAAATATTTACTATTTTTCAGTATATTTATGTACTTACAGTACGTATTAAGAAGTATTCTTGGGTTGTGCTGTCAAGTTGATGCTCTTGTTTGCACATTGGCTTGTGCACTTTTTGTCATCTTTTTGCTGTCTTTTGTATAACACTTAGATATTTTTATTAATTTATGGTGTTACTTGTTTTGTGTTAGCTAGTCAGTTAATTAGGTGTCTTATTTAGCTAGTTAGTTTTGTTAATTTATGTATACTTAACTATACATAACTGTGTACTGAACTGTGTATGGTTAAAATGACAATAAAAGCCGACTTGACCTGATCTGTATGTTCAGTTATTTACTATGCAAAGTTTTTTAACATACTACAATTAATAAAAACAAAAACAAAAAATGATGGGAACATGTTCGCCGCACCCAGAGAAGGTTACCGCAACAACGGTTTGTATCAGTATTTCTCAAAGCATCATCCAAAAATATCTTCAGAGCTGCTTTACACACAAACTGATTTGTCTGTTAACTGGACAGTAAGGAGGGGTGGGGGGGGGGAGGGGAGGGGGGGATGGCCTGGAGATCAAGGACAAATCTTGCATGAATAATAAAAATTGGAAATATTTTCAAAAAGACTAAAATAAAAAGAGAAAAGGAGAAAAAAACATTGCATTGCTTTCTGCTGCCAAATTGCTTTTCAGAATGTAAAAAAAAAAAAAAAAACCCAGCTCAAAGGTCAAACAGGATTTCCAAAACATCGTGACTAAAACTTTTGCACTTCCTATCAATCTGATGTAGAAAAAAAGCGATTAGCATTTAACTTTCCGCATGAATAATGTTTTGAATAGCCATGAAACAAAATCAACAATTCAATTGATTCATGTTAGAAAAGGCTTTATTCTAAATAACTTACTCAGATCTTAAAATTAAAACACTATCACGCCAGAGGCATTGAAAAAAAGGCATTAAAAAAAAAAATTCAATTGTTGTTGTTCTAGTTCTAGATCGAACTATACTACAGAATAACAGCACACCGCTATGGTGTACGCCTGCAGTTTTTTTTTACACATGGATTATAGATTTTTTAAATATTTTTTTTATTCTAAATTTCTTCTGTAGACACAGTTTTGCTATGTTGTTGTCGTTACACGGGTCACCTGAGCGTGCTTGTTTGTGGCAGTTAATTACATCTGGGCTTCGTCTGGTCTCCGGAATCATTACTAGATGTGAAGTGCGTGGCGGCTGAAAGAATTCCGCCCGTCAGCAGTTTTGCACCCCCTCCTTCCACTGCCTTTACCGACAACTATTAAGAGCGGATGGGTCCTCGGGGGGACGCTGTATCATTTTTCCGTTTCAATTTGTGTTCCATAAATATCAGTAATGAGGCTTGCGCATCATGACTTACTCGTACCTGGCAGTAAAAATAACCTCTGGCAGTAATGGTGGTGGGAGGGAGAGATTCAGGGACATACTGTACAGCTGAATGAGCTTCACTCGTTCCTCCATTCATCTTTTAATCTCTTACTCATTCTCGCTCAACCCTCTCAAGGGGTATTTTTGGGATTAGAGCATCAAGCATTAGTAAAGTATGAACACAATAAAGAGAGAGACTGGTCATTTCTTAGAAATATGGATGTTTTGTGCTTACGTTATGTTCCCAGAAATTACTGATATGCACGTTTTTGAGCTACACAAGCAGGTATGTTTTCAAAGACATGCAGGTATTCAAGGCTATGACATGATCATGAGATTAAATGAATGTAGCGTTATGCCTAAGAAACAAAATGCTTTAACATATTTTGCCCTTCGGAGTTCCGAATGCATCAGGATATGACAAATGAGAACTTTATTTTAAAATGAAATTGATCACTTACCGATTTAACATTAGTTTCACTTGCATTAATGTATAATTTAATAATTACTGAATAGCTCATAAACAATATGCTTTAACATTAATGGTAGAATCAGGTTCGATTCCCGCCTCTGTGTGCATGGAGTTTGCATGTTCTCCTCACAGTCCAAAGTCATTCAGATTAGGCTAATTGCGGTTTCAAATTGCCCATAGTATAGTGTGTGTGTGTGTGTGTGTGTGTGTGTGTGTGTGTGTGTGTGTGTGTGTGTGTGTGTGTGTGTGTGTGTGCGCGATGAATTGGCAATCTGACCACGGTGTACCCTGCTTCATGCTCTAAGTCTCCTGGGATAGGCTCCAGTCCCCTCCAGGTTTAAGCAGTATAGATGATAAAATTAATGACTATATGAGAACATGGACTAATTTTTTAAAATAATTTTATTATTAAAATTATTACTTTTTTAGATTTTTTTTACTTTGACTTGAATTAATGATTTTCCATACATTGGAAAATATTAAACATCCAGGAGACAAGTAAGTTTATTATATTATGTATGATAGCAGCTATAAACAGTGGTTCCCATATCAGCCTCTTTTTTTCTCTCTCTATTGAAGTTAATAATGGAAACAAACCTTCAAATCTTGTTAAGTTACCCAGAAACTAAAATGCATACTAAACGTTCTCTCGTATGTTGACTTTTTACAATGGACAAACCTTACTGTAAATATATCAAATCATTTATGTTGGTACAATAATGCTGTTGAATTCGAGCACACCTTTAGATTGGAGTGTGATATGATGTGTTTCATACAATAGATCCAAGTGGACGAGAGGCATTCCACTAGTGATGATATTAAAGCATAACAGCACTGGGATGTTTAACAATGCGTATTATTATATGTGTGTGTGTGTGTCACGTGTGTTCAAATAATCATTATTAATACAATTATTAAAACGATCAAAAGGATGAAAGTAGGTTGGTATGAGTGGAGAGCAGTTGGCAGGTAAAACCCACATTCAAACCAATCATAGAAGCACGTTTAGCAAGAAAACACATCTTAAACAACACTTTGTGCCTTGGTACTTGTTTCTAAATCATTATATGATGCCTCTGAACCATCCGTGTTCATGACTGACATAAGCTACAAAACTGCTAACACAAGGCTGAATCCCTTGATCAAGGGCACTACTTTATGTGTGGAACAAGGAATTGTACTCCTAGGAGACTTACAGTACAGTATATGACTGTCCATCCTATCCATGGTTTATGCTCTAGGCTTGTTTGATGGACCATACCAAAACGGTAGTACGTTTAATCTGACTGACAACCGAAGCTATATAAATAACAGGACAATGAGCAGGGCAATGGTGGCCCAGTGGTTAAGGCTATGGGGTTACTGATCAGAAGGTTGTAGGTTGAAGCCCTCAAGTTGTAACTACTTGGGTTTAGTTCATTTTAGTTTTTAGTATAACATAGAGCTATGTCATGACAAGTAATATCTCTTCTTTAGCTCACGTTATGATATTATTATTATTATTATTATTATTATTATTATTATTATTATTATTATATAGTTGATATTCGTGCTTGGCTTGTTTCTTGTCTGGTAGCTGTTGTGTGATGAGGGAGAAAACGGAAAGGACAAAACAACACATCTTTCTTTATCACTTGCCTCAGGTCTCTTGGTCTATACAGTAGGTCCCTTAGGAAAAGTATTTCCCATTTGGAACGTACATTTTGTTACACGGACAACTAGTGGATATCGACAAACTAAGCCTTAGCATGCTTTAAACCCGTTCGATGACAAAGTAAAAGCTGTTAGACTGACTTTAAATCAAACCCACCGCTTCATTCCCTTTCATGACTCTGCTTCCTTATTAGTAATCAAATATCCAGCAAAACAAGTGGCGGATCCATATATCGGCATGAGTCACGCAACAATTGCGCCACTAATGAGGCCGGTGTTTGTGGAAATGACAGGAAATTTAACTTTAAAGAACAACACGGCGCATGTTTCACCCACAGCTGTCATACTGTACGGTGGAAGAAAAATAAACCGCGGCAAGACGGAACCCTTTGTTATGGCTAGTGCTGCATTGATATCATTTATATCAAAGGTTTCCACGCAGCACTACTTTCTTACCTTGCCTGAATGTTGTCTTTAATCAGTGTCAACTTGATACGTTTTTTTTTTTTTTTTTTTTTTTTTTATGCCTTAAAGAAAAGATGAAATTGACCATTCTCAAGTGTAATTTTATAGCGGGTAGTTGTTAAGGCAGCATAATGATCCTGTCACTCCTTTAACAATGAGAAACATATTCCGGCTAGAAGCACAACGACACAATATGTCTTACACATCACCGTGACATGAGCTGGCTGCTAACCGACTGCTGTGCCACTTGGCAGCATGAGTGAAACACTTCAGCGTAGTGGTGAGGGTCATGGCAGAAATCATGCTTTTTAATTTGCCTTAAGGTGTGAGGGGGAGGCTGGGGGCGGCTCTTGTTGTAGGTTCGATTGTTAGCTTAATATTTAATAGGGCGTTTAACATCTTTCCAGTAATGTGCAATTCGACATAAAACAACATTTTAAATAACAACATGACGTGGCGATGTCATGACGTGCGTTTTCTTACAAGGAATTGTACTCCTAGGAGACTTTCAGTATGTGACTGTCCATCCTATCCATGGTTTATCCTCTAGACTTGTTTGATGGACCATACCAAAACATCAGTACCGTTAATCTGACATAGAAAGTACAACCGAAGCTAGAAATAACAAGACAATGAGCAGGGCAATGGTGGCCCAGTGGTTAAGGCTGAGGGTTACTGATCAGAAGGTTGTAGGTTCAAGCTCTCAAGTTGTATCTACTTGGGTTTAATTCATTTTTGTTGAGTTTTTAGTATCTCTGCTTTAGCTCACTTTATGATATTATTTATTTATTTATTTATTTATCTTGGAGATGCCATTTCTACAAAATGTCCTACTCGAAGTTCTACTAAAAGGGTTCAGGAAATATTCCAGAACAAGAAGCACACATTTCCAGAACATGTCACTGTTTTGCATTTCCACTGCACTGCACTTACTGTGACCTTTATGTAAACTTACAGAAATGATGAAAGAGGTAGGACGACTACATTCATTTCAGCACCTGCAAAAAACACAGCGACGCAGCAAATCTGAATAAAGTAAACAACAATCTATATTATCAGGGGTCTAAGCACCGAAGTTGCTCATACTTTTGGCGTTTCCCGAACTCAACATTATGGGTTTGATTCTCATACGTCTACAGAAATTATGGAATTGTCACGTCTGTAAGTGTATCAGGGCTTGACAACAACAATCTAGGCGTGTGGTCTGGTATCAATTTTTTTTGTTTGTTTGTTTTTTAAATCAGCCATTTTGATAAAGGTTGATAAAGTATAGTCATGGGCTATGTGTGAGAAAGTCCTAACGAATGCTGTGGTGCTTGGACCCTGTATTAATACACTCAAACATCATGTTAACTAATGCAGCTTTCAGAACCAGGAACAAAGTGTCGTTTTGTTGTCACTGCTTGAAAATAGCCAAACATTATATGCCCTGGTAATGGCTTCCGAGTTTAAAATTACGAATCCAGTTAAGTAAAAGAAAAAAAAAAGTGTTAGAATTCAAACACATGCATGAGACACAGAAGACCACGTCCAGGACATTCTGTTCAGAAAAAAAGCTTACCAAACAACCAAAAATAGGAAAGCAACCCAACAAACCAGCACACAAATTTGAATTCATTATTATTATTATTTTAATTAGCAAGCAGGACATATCTGTGCTGATTTTTCCCATTTGTGTGCTTGTTTGTTGTGTTACTTTCCTATTATTAATGGTTTGGTTGGTTTTTCTGGTTAAAACAGAATTTCCTGATCTGTGCATAATGTTCAGTGCATAATACGGGTCTATGAACTATAACGAAGAAAACCTGAATAAGTTTAACACTGAGGCCATGTATCAGGTGTACCAGGGGGCCAAGCACCATAATTGGTCAAAGTGATGTTTTGTTATGTTTACTGAATTTAGTGTGGCTACTGATCACTTCTCATGTTCCAATGTAAGGAGTGTCCACAGTGCACCCCATTTACAGAGTTCCCCATTGTCCTGATCACATTGTCTGGATCTGGAGCTTATTGATGCTGTAGTGCCCATGTACGCCATGGCATTGTGGACACTCCTATTTGTTTGTTTGTTTGTTTGTTTGTTTGTTTGTTTGTTTGTTTGTTTGTTTGTTCATTTATTTTCCATTCACTATTGTAAAATTATTTTGGGTTTCAAAAATGGCCCCTATGAATCAAACCTATTATTATATAAACATCATGCCACACCCCATCTAACACACGTCAATCTTCGAAAAATGATCTAACCAGGCTTTTAAAGATACAGTTAAAAGAGAAAAAATGTTCAAAACATTCAGCTCTGCTTTCTTTAGTTAATAGGGTTCCTGAACAGGTTCCTGCTATGGACGTACCCATCTTGAAATCCCAAACTAACTGTTTTGTTTTTGTGTGTGTTTGTTAATTTAATGTCTATTGCATATTTATCTTCGCCAATGCCTGCAAGCGGCGAGTAGTGCGAGTGTGTGTGTGTCTGTGTGTATATTTTACTAGCTCCATTTGCATTCGTTTCTCTGGTCAAGCTTTGGACACTGCACACCTACAACACCGAGGACCAGTTCATTTGCATCTTTGTGTACACCTAATCTTCAGCAGTCCGCACAATGATTACAGCTTCGACTGCCGCGCAATAAAAATGAGAGCGGTGAACAGAAATCCGGGCAAATGAAGCGAAGCGATATCGCTAGCGATCGAGGTCATTTTGACGAGAGAGGAGAAGCAATCGTGGGAAAATATCAAAGCATAGGATGAATATGTTTGTCATCGTGAAATGTGAAGATTTTGAAAACGTATTGACTTGATACAAGCCACGAGGATAAAGAATCTGGAATTTTCCGTACGGACCTTCGCCGTACATTTGTGCTCAGTCACAAAGGAGAGCACACCTAGCACTCTTCTTTATCTTCAAATAACAGATAGTAGACACAATGGGGGAAAGTGAGGTTCTTAAAGTGAATAAAAGCTTTGAGTGCTGAAAGGCTGGGGATTGTTAAGGATCATAGTCCAGGAGTGGGATTTCTCCTCTGGCGCTCGGCGAGGGATATCCCGGACCTAAATGCTTCTCTCTCTCTATATACATCAAAGCGCCGACGCAAATAAAAGCAAGCTTGTCGGGGGGCGAACAAACTGCCTCCTTTGTGCCGTCTCCCAGCCAAATTCAAGCAGCACAAAGCAGCTGGATGTAATACACTGCAAAGGAAGGCTTCGCCATTTAGATGACATGCCTTGCTCTGGCGCTTGGCTGCGCACCTTTGTGTGGCCTGAGCTGGGACAGAGAGATAATATTACTGCATCAAAAATCCTTTCAGCAACTCTCAGGCTTACTGCTATAGGGTCCAGTTTCAGTGCTGTCTCGAGCACACACACAAACACGCACACACACATACACACACACACACACACACACACACACACACACACACACACACACACACACACACACACACACACACACATTGCATTTCTTTTATTCTTTATTTAAACAAAGTGAAGTTGATGCAGTCTGATAAAACAGAGATGCTCTTACCAGGGTCTTGAAGAGATTAGATTAGGATGATAACAATACATTAAGTAACATCAGCTTCATCAATGTTTTATTCAGTACTTAACCGCAAGGAAGATGGCACAATGTTTTGTGTTTTTTTGTTGTTGTTTTTTGTTTGTTTGTTTGTTTTATTCAACATTTTAATAATAAAATATTACCTGCTTTGATTTGGATTTGGATTTTGCTCAATGTGGTCTCACTTACAAATCCATAACAACCCGCAAAAATCAATTGATATGAAAAACATGGGTCATTTTTTTTTTGCAGGGGGACGAGGAGCCTTTGCGCTTCTGTATTTGCATAAAAGCAAAATGTCTATTTATTCCAAATATCTATTTATGCATTTCTATTTATAATTATATTGTGCTAGTGCAAACGCACTCTATCACTTGCAACTTGCAACGATTTTCACAACTAATGGTTTAAATAAAAATGAAATTAGGATTATGATTAGGTCTCTCTCTCTCTCTCTCTCTCTCTCTCTCTCTCTCTCTTGAGAAACTACTTATTCGTTCTTTTTAAAAGCATTTCAGCAGCAAAAAGGCTATTAATAAATGGTGAACTGAACGCTCGGAACAATCTTTCCCTCATAATTAATTAGTCTTAAATTGACGTGAAACTGAGTCTAATTTGAAAACGCAGACATCTGTAGAATTAGTGTCAAAAATATTCTAATGATCTACACAAACTGATAATGGTTTAACCAGTTTTTATCAGATTTTCAGAAAGAAGATTTTGTTTTAATTAATTGCATAGAAATGAGAAAATTGAAAATATATGATTTTATATTTAACTACAAATTAAACTCAAAATCTGTGCAATAAATAACACAAACACAGAATCAGTTATTAATCAGATGGATGAATTTAAAGGCTGAACGTATCAATTATACAATTAGTACGATTGAATCCAGTACATATGATTATCTCTGTGGGTTTGTTCCTTGATGTGAAAAGAAATGACGCTTCAAAGAAATGCTAGATTTTGAGGAGGGGATTTAATATGATTTTTTTTTCCCCGCATTATGGAAAATGAGTTCTGACTTTCGAAGCGGTGCATGATTTCTATTCTTAACGCAACGCTATGACTCATCACCAGGTTCATTTGCCTCTCACTGCAAATTAAGGTAGGTGTTTGACTAATTTGCAGAGATAGACTTGATATTCTTTTTAGAATTTAATTGCTGGAATTAAAGGGGAAAAAATAGATCGAAAGAAAAATAAATAAATGAACATAAGAAAAGCATTTCATCGTCCGCTTTCTCTTGCTTTCCTCATACTAACTGAGACCTTGCAGATGTTGTTTAACGTCATCCCTTCCACAAATGTCAGTGTGTGGTGACGGACATGTGCCTTTGATTCCTGACTCCTGGAGTTACCTAATCGAGGCCGCTTCTTTGTGACTCACTCACGGTGAATGTCGAGAGGCTCGGGGAAGAAAAAAAAAAAGAAAAAAAAAAAAAAGGATGAAGGTGAACAACACTCGACACTATATGCCGAAAACAGCCGTTCCTTATTTCTCTCTGTCAAACTTCAGACCGTCCTCGGTGTTAGCATAAAAACTGTAGCCATGGTTTCATCATGACGATGAAACGTAGCAGAAGTGAATCTGCCTGACTCATCCGCATCAAGACCTGTGCGTTTGAAACCATATGCCTGTTGAAAAATCATTCCCAGGGCTGCGATGCTGCCATGTAGCAGGATAAGGTTTAGTTTGGTGAGAGAAGAGAGAAAGAGAATAAAGCTATGAAGATGGTTATTTTGTCACACCGTCATGTTTCTCCATGTAGAAGTTGTTGTGCTGCAATGCTGTACCCTGATAGACTGTTTTTTTTTTTTTTTTTTTTTTTTTGTAGCATATTTTTATGCTGCGACTTCTGAACCTGGATCTTGTACATCACTATTGCAAATTCCTTTTTTATTTTATTATTTTTTTTATTTTAGAAGTCTGGTTAAGACGAAAATAACAATGATTTTACAAAAAGCTTGCATTCATCACTGTAGATGCGACACTCAGTTATTTGCTGTATTGTTTATTCTGTACAGGGTCACAAGATGCCTGCAGCTTATCCCCATTGACTCAGGATACACCCTGGATGAAATTCACAATCAAGACACAAGCAAAGCACATGGACACACTATGGACAATTTTGGAAATACACCGCCAGTGTCTTTCAGACTGTGGGAGGAAACCAAATTACCCAGAGGAATCCCATCAAGCAACATGCACAACGAGTCGAAAGACCACTGTGGAGTGGGAGTTGATAACCACTATGTTACGACAGCGGACACTTGGTCCGCACATACAAGCTTGGCACATATTTTATGCCTGACGCAACCCTTCCATTTTACCCGCTGGCACTGTGTCCATGGCTGAGGTTTGGGCGCTGGCTGGGAATCGAACCCGAGCCTTTCACATGGCAGGCGAAACAACTACCACTGAGCCACCAGAGCCCTATCAGGGATTATTTAATATGTGTTGCTTATTTTCATTTGTTAAAACACACATTTATTGTGTCATATCCAGAATGGATTGACTATAACATGCAACATCAATGACTGAATCATGTAGGATTAGCGTTCACACAGGTACATCGGCTTAAGTTCCTCAAACAATCGAATCAGTTTTTCAAAATAAAAGCAGATCTGTTGAAATCTCATTTAAAAAATGTATTTTTATTTTATATATATATATATATATATATTTTTTTTTTAACTGTATTGCTTGGATTAGAAATTTAACCCAATCACATTCAAGTAAAACCAGTTAAATGAACCGTTATAACAAATCCGATGTCATTGTTACGTATTCATCCAGTATAGTAAAGTGAATAACAAATAACCTTCCTATTGCTAATTTACTCTTCTAACATCTTCAAGTAGTTTAATGTATGCGTTTGTTAATATAATACCGGTAAATATGCACCATTCAGACGATTGCCTCCACAAACAGCGCACTCAATAGTAGTGTTAGAAGGTAGAAGTAAAACACCTGTTAAGTACATACAGTAAATGATGCATACACACGCGCGAATGAAAGCTAGCTTTTGAGACGTCTTCCTTCAAGCCAACGCGCCTGCACGCTTGCAAATCCATAAACTGGCACAACTCCAGTTGAAAGAAGTCCAGTTGACGTGACTCAACTTCCAGATTGGTACGACTCGGTTACTATGGATACTATGGATAGGGTTGGGATTGGGCTACTGGTTGTGACTTCATTTAAAGTAGAAGAAGAAGAGAAAAAAAAGAATGTTTTTGCAGTTTCAACAAATTAAATTTGGAAACGTGACTGCTTGAAATGAACGATTCATTAAGATCACCAAGCCAGTTTGTAATAAGATCGACGTTTAGGACATTGAGTGCGACACCAAGGTTTCGGAACATGCAAATCGAGTGTCTTTCGTTTTCCATAAAAGGAAATCCTTTCTGCCTGGTCAATCAGAGCACGAGTAGCCAGCTAGCTACCTTCACATGTCTAGTAGCGAGCATGTTTTAACCTTCACGCTCCCCGACTGATAGCTGTCACGTAATGTGGCGAACTAGCTAGTGGGTGTGAATTGACTTGGTTGTGTTTGTCCCAGGGTATAGCGGTCCATAAAATCAATACAATGCGGCACCCCATAGGAATAACCTAATTTTTCATTTTTTTTTTTTTTACTTCTAGTTTCAAATGTACCTTGGAGGATAATTTTCCAAATTCCTTCCTACCGTGTTGCAGAGGTCATGGTCAAGCTCCTGTGACTTTGAATGAGACTTTGATTCTGTGCCAAATCTCCAGAAGCCTCATTCGCCATGTAACCTAATTGCGACATTATTTCCGTCGTTCAAAAGTTCCATGCTAAGGACCATTGCCTGCTGTCATTCACCTCCCCAGTGAGGTTGCTGTGGCATTTCATCAGGTTGGTTTGAATATATTTAAATGGCAGCTGCATTGTTTTCTCTCGGTACCCAGCTCTCGAGAGCTTTCTCTCAGCGAAATTTCAGGTACAGTCGTAGAAAATAAATAAATAAATAAATAAATAAATAAAAACAACAGTTCCATTCATCGACATCAGAAATCAATCCAGTGCCATTTTGAACATCTAAAGATGTTTTACATTTTAAGGAGCAGATCAGAGGCTAGACGATCTACCTTGTCGCTTGTGTTTGTCTAGCAGTAAAAACAGACCTTGCAAAGTCACACAGTCCATTTTTGACCTACCTTCACGTTGCGAAGAGTTGGGCGCCGGACCCGAGGTCCCATTTGATCGGGTAAGATTTCCACACCTGCTCCAGATCCGCGGATTTCTCCCTGCACGCGGAATTCGGATATCTGCCTGAGTTGTGGAGAGGGTGCAACAGGGCGCCAGCTCATCTCCTGGAGACCCTGCTTTACATTTCAAATCGGAGCTCATCCAAAGATTTCCATACCATCAATTTGAATATTTTCCACTCAGAGAGGATGGCAATAAACACAGCGTAGGGCAGTCGGCGACTCTCAAAGAACTGCTCAGTCAGTTTGCTCGATATGTTGCTCTCTGTTTATACGTTAATGAACATGCTATATGTCTACATATAAAGCTGTAATGGGGCAAAAATGAGGTACCAAAAATGATGAAGATTAAATAGTGGAAGAGAGCAACGCACATGCCTGATGATAAACCAGCGCTGACATCTGCGTCACAGTGTTCAATTCTGATTCTGTCATGTCTGCCGATATGTCATGTCTTCCTGAAGAGACTTCATTCAGGTTTTGACCTCCTGTGACCCTTTGTAACCTTCTGTATTCCCGGGGAGAAAAAAAAAGAAAGCAAACCATTTCTCACCTCTGTGTTCAACCCTGAGGCGGCACCGGTTCATTTACGTCACTCAGCGGTGATCACTGGAGTCGAATTCGATCAAGATAGTCGATTGTGGGCGGAGCTCAGAAATGCATCTCATAGATGTTTCATTTGGACAGTAGAGTCTGAAATTTGCAGTGTAAGAAATGGAAAGTTGTCGCACAATAAGGAAGGGAACAAGATCAGTAGGATTGAATTTTACAGAGCGTTTAAGGCGCACGAAAATTGTCTTTACTGGAAAAAAAAAATTCTGTTTCTTTTTAATTGCTACATGTTCATGTGAATATCTTAATAAATGTCCTTTTACATGATGCATATTTTAAAGGTACAGAACAAAGCACAAAATTTAAGTAAATAAAAACAATTAAGTGGCGTGCCAGTGTAAGACGATAATCAACAATGGATTGGTTTGATGTGGCTTGACATAAAGTACTATTGTCACCAGGAAGAGGATTTTTTCCCGCCGGAAATACATTTTCAAGTATTTTGTTTGTTTTCTAGTTTATTAAGTAAAAACACACTGTACTTCTGAATTTATTTAATGCTATAGAAAGTTATTTCATGTTATCACTTACATTATAAGAACTATTATGCAACAGTCAGTTCCAGATGATTGGACGAGAGGCATTCTGTGCGTGATGATGATAATAGAGCATAAACTGTATGTATCACTGCACAGTCCTGGAAAGAGAGGAGAGCAGCTGCCTGCCAAAAACCCACAAGAAAACCAATCAACCAATCTCAGTCATTAAAAAAGTGCCTCTAAACCGTCCACGTTATGTTTACAGTTAACACCTTCTAACACAAGGCTGAATCCCAAATCCCTCTCTAACCCCTGATCAAGGGGACTACTTGGTGTGTGGAATAAGGGCTTGGACTCTATAGTGCACTAGCTTTCCATTTAATGCTATTTGGGATTTTAAAAAAAACATTTTTTTCGTGCATTCTTTCATGCTACTACTACTAAATCTGGATCTTGTACATCTTGTACTCTGGTTAATTTAATGATGAATACATTGATAACAATGATTAACAATTTTACAAAAAGCTTGGGTGGATGCACCACTCACTCATTCGCGGTTAGTTAGTTCTGCTAGTCACGAAAGAATATGTGTTGGCAGAGCAATTAACTGATTAAATAAACAAATCAAAATTTTAATCAAAATCAAACTGTTTCTGGAAATGTCACATATAATGTTCCAATATGTTCAAATGTTACTTATAAGAAACATTATGCAGAATTTCAACCCATTTGAATATCTAGTTTATTATCCATCAGATTCATATTCTCAAATTCTCGTATTTCCCCACATTTCTTGCTCGTCGTCATCTTTTTTTTTACCTGAAACACAATAACTACTTGGTACTTTGAAGTTTGCATTTTAAAACTTAGCTCAGTACTGAACAGCTAGAAATAACTGCAGACATTTTTATTATGACCTTTTATCTCATCATATATGTTGTATTTCAGCAGTGTGTTGAAAACACATATACAGAGCGGGTGATGAGTAACCAGGTATTAAAAAATTGTGATAAAGTCCATAGTTATAATATAATTGTATTTATTTAATAATAGAAATCGATTTATTAGTTATTAATAAATAATTTATTTACGTAAATTATTACAAAGGAAAATGAAAGCAAATCTTTACATTTCAACATAGGCACCGATGGCGTCAACCAATTTCCATGTGTAGCCCCATGGAGGAAAAAATCACATGGACTTCTCAGAGGCCGTTCATGAGGTCCTCATCGTCCCAGACACAGTAAGAGCGAAATGAAAATAAGGTCACCAATGTTTTATAGCCGTCAAATATCGCCTTGTTAATTTTCACCCACTCTCTAATAATAATTATTATTTAGCCTGTACATTAAAACAATGAGTCATGTTTAAGGAGGCATCAGGAAGAAAAAAAGAGAACATTGAATACAGTTGTTCAGAACGTTGCAGTCATTACATACATGCACACTTATTCATTAATTAATGCTAATTATTATCTCATACGAGTCCCTTTAAACCGCAGTGTTATTATCTTAATTTGATAATGGTGCAATGACTGACTAATGAATGAATTGAAATGCTTTGAAATAAAAATGTGATCCCCCACATGCTTCAAAATATAAAAGTGGATGATTGTGACGCATTTTACACCCTGTTTTATCACTGTTTTATTAAAAAATAATAATTAAAAAAAATTAATCCTCAAGGCTTTCATCCTTGGTTTGACTTAAAGAAACCACTCTCACTGATCTTCAAAGGACTCGCAGATCATCAGGATGTTTTATGCAAGAGTCACCAAGGGCAGATATGAGTCAACATCTATTTCTGGTCTAGTTTCACATGGTAGTACAAATCAAATCACACTTTGCACATTATCTTCAACCTGTCAGGCGTTTAACCGTTATCAGTAACATTTTCTTTTTTTCTTTTTCTTTCTTTTTTTGGTTCTGTTGTCTATTACATGATCTTTCCGTTTTGTGAAATCGCTCAATGACACTTCTTACTGCTGCGCACACTTTGCTCATACAAACTATGTTTATTTCTCCCCCTGAAGAGTTGCTCAGAGATGCCGTGCCAATATTTGAGGGGGATGAACACAGCCTGTCTCATTTTCAAGCATCTCCTAAATATCCTTCTACGAATCTAAGAAAACAGACGTTTAATCGTTCAAATCAGTGCAAAGCCATTTCAGGCAACATGCTCTTATTTTTACAAAATGTTTGAATTTCTTTTTCAAACGGGCTTAGATACTGTTTAGCGTAAAATGAACAAATTCCTAAAATGTGGCTAACTAGCACGCAAGGACATTATGGCTATTCTGATGATATGCTTAAAACTGATTTTTTTGTTGTTGTTATTTATCGTTACCCTTCAGTGCTTTTGTTCTTATCCTGTATACAAGGTCACAGAAGTCTGGCGCCTACCCAGGGGGCGCAAGGTGGGATACACTCTAAACAGGGTGCCAATCCATTGCAGGGCACACACACACACACACACACACACACACACACACACACACACACACACACACACACACACACACACACACACACACACACACACACACACACACACACACACACACACACACACTATGGGCAATTTGGGAATGCCTATCAGCATAACCTGGATGTCTTTGGACTGTGAGAGGAAACCCACAAAGCACTGGGAGAACATGCAAACTCCATGCACACAGACCCGAGGCGGGAATAGAACCTGAAACCTGCAGGTGCAAGGCGACAGTGCTAACCACTAAGTCAGCGTGACGCCACCTCGTGAGTCAATATTATTAAAAAAAGATCAAAGAAACCATCTATTCTTCTTCCTACCATCTTTTCATGTTGAACACGTCATGTATGGAATAGTTAAACATGTGCAAAAGTAACACATTTTTTTTCATAATTTATCATGGATGAGTCATGGCAAATGTATTTTAAGGATAAAATGTTTACACATTAATGTATTTAAATGATCGTCTTTCATGGTTAAGTGTATTCGCGGTGAGGTACTGTAGGTGTTCTTTAATTAATGTTTCAAGTAATTTATCTTGAAAAAAAGACAGAGATTGTGGTGAAAAACTTTTTTCATCTGTGTACAGTATTTTTAGCTTTATATATAGCTGGAAACATCAACAAAGTAAACTTCGTGTTAACCGAGACACATTTCCTGTCATACAATTGAAAACAATGATAGAATGCAATTTAATTATGGCCGTACTATCCGGTATCACAAAAATAAGGATGGGATTCTTTTTAGAGTCTGGTTCCTCTCAAGGTTTCTCATTCATGTCAGCTCAGTGAGGTCTTTCATGCCACTGTCCCCTCCGGCTTGTTCATCGGGGACAAATTGACCAAGCTGTAAATCTTTTTATTTTTATTTTTATTTTTTATGTTTTTTATGTTTAATTTGTATCTAGATTTTTTATGTACACCAATCTGCTTTTGGATAATGTCAATTATTAATGGTGTTATATAAATAAATCTGAATAGAATTGAATTATATATGTTACTGTGGAAACGTCTTGTTTCTTCATATTAAATTTAATTTAATAGTCTATAAATTGAAACAAACGTTTTATTGCGATAGGCTGCAGTGCATAATAACTAAAAATGAAAAAAAAAATTGGTTGTTTTTTTAAACAACCCTAGCAGCGACCTCATTTCCCCTCTTGTCTGTACCAACCGCTCAGCGTTCAGCATCAATCACCGATCTGATCATCTGTCATCATCTGCACCTGTCTCTCACTTGTTTATCCCTTAAGTTAGATAGGCTTATTTTAATGTATGAATGATTCATAGGTCACTGTGTGGCTTAATAAGCAAAAAAAAAAAAATCCCCATGAAACTGGTCAGGCATTTAAAATAAGAGCTTGCCAAAAGAACTTGCCAAAAACAAGAGCCAAAAAAGTCTTTCAGGAAGCCTGGAGAACTATTCCTTCAACTATATTGAAAATACAAGAAAGTTTGGCTCTTTGGAAGCAAAATATGAAACAGACAAAAAGAGGGCTCAAGACCTGCTCTGAACAATACTGGCTATATCTGTCATTACACCAATCATGGAATCATGGGGGGGGGGGGAGTCTAGAGGAGCTGAGGGTGTTGATGGTGTTGAGAACCTCTGCATTTATGATGATTTTGGTAATATTAGATCCAGGAAACATTCACTCATTTCTTCATTAGTGGAACTTGGGTCCGTCTCAGAAGCATTGGGAATATGGGGGGGAACACACCATGAACGGTACACCAGTCCATCACAGTTATTATAGCATTAAAATGCAGTTCAGAGTAACAATTGCTTTTAGTTAAAGAACAAGAAAGTTCAGACGTCCTTAATTTAAAGGTATTTACATCTATATTGGCTAGAAAGTGCATACGTGTATGAATACTGTATGCACATGAAAAGATCATGAGCAGTTCCTTCTTCCAGACGTTTCTCTTCCCAGCATTTTGTCTCATGTTGATTTTTGTGTCATCTTCCCATAGGATGTTGTACAAGAACAGTATTATTATTATTATTATTATTATTATTATTATTATTATTATTATTAATGTTTGGCAAACTCTAATCCGACCTTCCTGTTTTTGAGGCATAACCGCGGTTTCCACTTTTGTGGTAAACCCTTCTCTTAGTTGTTGACTTTGAACCAAATACACCGTCCTCCTGGAGACTTTCTTGATCTGTTTGAGAGGGTTTGTTTTTCACCAGGGAGAGACTTTTTCTGTCATCTAACACAATTGTTTTCCTGTGGTCTTTCGGTGTTCCTGAGCTCACCAGGGCTCTCTTTCTTTTGAACCAAATAGTTGATTTGACCATACCTCATGGTGTCTCCTCCCCTTGCTCAGAGTCTCAGCGCCGCTCAGAATGCAGACAGAAACTTTATATTTCCAAGAGAACAAACTCTTTGGACGTCAACTTTTGATTTTTTATTTTTATTTTTTTTGCACTGTCGCATTGCACCTCCAGGGTCTGGGTTCGATTCCCGCCTCTGTGTGCATGAAGTTTGCATGTTATCCCCGTGCACGGTGGGTTTCCTCTGGGTACTTCTGTTTCCACCCATACTCCAAAGACATGCGACGGACTGGCACCCTGTCTAAGTCTCCTGGGATAGGCTCCAGGTCCCCCTACGACCCTGAATACAGGTAAAGTGATGTAGACGATGAAACTGAGAGTGTACTGTAGTTGACACTCTCTTACAGTCACTTACTCATTCTCTATATAAAGCTTATCCTGTACAGGGTTACAGGAAGCATAGAGCTCAGGGGACTTAGGGCACTAAATGAGGTACACCCTGGACAAGGTGCCAAATCCATCACAGAGCACACAAGCACACACATTTGCACACTCAATCAGATTATGGACAATTTGGAAATGGCCAGTTAGTCTGATCTGCATGTCTTTGGACTGTGGGAGGAAACCAGATTATGCAGTAGACGCTTACACCTCCAGGGTCCGGGTTCGATTCCCGCCTCGGGTCTGTGTGCATGGAGTTTGCATGTACATGGTGGGTTTCCTCTGGGTACTCTGGTTTTCTCCAACAGTCCAAAGACATGCAGATTAGGCTAATTGGCGGTTCCGAATGACCCGTAGCGTGTGAATGGCAATTGAGCGTCGAGCTGGCAACCCGATTCCTTAAGTAACTGATATAGATATTACAGATATACCTCCAGGGTGGAGAGTATCACTGGATAGAACGTTGACGGTCCAATTCGACTGGTCACAGCTAAGTACATTGTTCCTTCCGTTTTTATATATATATATATATATATATATATATATATATATATATATATATATATATATATATATATATATATATATATATA
>JAAGKR010011542.1:5629-19117 GCA_011419295.1 Clarias macrocephalus
TGTGAATGGTTCATGCTGGATGATGTAGTGGCTCCCTCGAGCCCCCTGCCCTCATAAATCCCGCGCGGGGGTCAGTGATCGGACCATGTGTTTACTTTGAGTTTACTCACGGCTTGGCATTAGACTGATAGACCTCTTTTGTTCTGTGCATAGACAAGAGAACTTTTGACACCCCATTGTGTGTGTGTGATTATGTCTCTCCAATGGTTCATTCTCAAATTTTAAACTTGACAAAAGTGCACAAGTAAACAAGCTCCAGAATGAGTTCTAGTCCCGGTGTTATTTGGGCAGTTTTTATTAGCATGGGTGGAGTTTCAGCCAGGGGCTGAAAAGGATTTTCAGTTAAGGGGGCTCAGCTCCCATAGATGTTTAACACATATTTGGCTTGTTCAGAATCAGTACTCAAATGAGTCTTCCTGATCTCACACACACACACACACACACACAACACACACACACACACACACACACACACACACACGCACACTGTTTACTGTATAAACCTTTTTCTAGAAAAATGTAACCAGAAAACAGCAGATAACTTTAAACTTACATTGATTCGAATTTTAAACATCACACCTATGAGGCTGGATGATGGAATAAACTGTGTGGTGCCAATAATGTCAATGTTCTACTCTTACCTGCTGCTCATTTGGAGACCTGCTGCCATGTGACTCAAAAAACCTTCCATCCACAGTTACATCTAAATATTACAACTTTCATCATCATGTTCTCTAGTTTAATTTAGTGTTTTGTGTACAGTTTATGCAGTGGCGGTTCTACACTGATTAACTCCGACCGCCTCTGCCCCCCCCCTCTTCCCCTCTGCCGCACGCAATTTAAAAAAATTACACAAAATCATAATATTGCAGAAACAATGTTGTTTTATTGCACAAATCACTCAATAATCACAAAAGAATATCACAAAAAATCTTGGAACTTAAATAAATTTACTGTCTTTTACACATTACTTTTATTAAGAATAAAATACTGATAAAATATAGTTAAATATTGTGTAAATAAATAAATAATCTAAAAAGCACACCACACTTCAGAAAAATATAATTATAGCACTGAACTTGAAACAACAACAACAACAACAACAACAACAACAACAAAAAAAAAAACAGAAACTAAAATCTGACATTTGACTGGTGTGTTGCTCTGCTCTGCCAGCTCCTCATCTGCAGGACTGGGCCAGCAAGACGGCTAACAAACCTCACGTTATAACACTAATCATCATTAGAACTTCATTGACATGATACAGTAATCATACAGAGAGAGAGTCTCCCCCCCTCCCCCCCCGCCCACACACACACACACACACACACTGTCACTCACAACTAGAAGTCTGGACTAAACCAATTCATTTCCACATAATCATTTATTTGTTTTATTGCCATTTAGCCATTTCACATAATTTTGAAAAAACAAAACTAAATAAATTATAGCTCTGTGTTTATAATATTGTCGCTATTTGTAAGAAAGTCCAGGTGTTTAGCCACCACTGGATGGATTTCCCCTCCTTTTGGGAGAGGTGAACTTTCCTCCGCTCCCCTTTCCGCTTCTCACAGTTTCAGTGCGGCACCTTTTCAGCAAACCTGCACAGGGGCGCCGCCCCACCAAAGTCAGATAAATATATATAAAAAAATAAACGTTTAGCGGCGCGCCGGCGGGTTTCCCCCCCAAGTGCCGCCCCCCTGGAGTCGTGAAAAAATGCCGCCCTGGCCGGCTGCCCAGTTCGCCCATGTCTAAAACCGCCACTGAGTTTATGGAGAATCTTTAGGGGGGCTGAGTACAAATGTTAGGGGGGATAAAGCTCCTCTAAAAACGGCCCAGCGACGCCCATGGCTTCAGCACTCCCTAATGCAGGATTTTGTCCCTGTAATCTGCCAACCGAGTAGAAAGTGAGTAGACTCAGAAGAGAGACAGTTTAAATGAGGCAAAAAAAAAAAAAAAGATTGCTAAATGATTGCCATGATTGCTAAAGTTTGCAATTAACCTCCAAATCACTTGCGTGCTGAACTGTGTGAAGTTACACATACAGCTGTAGTACGTTACACAACTAGTCGTGGCTTTCAGTCCTTCAGGATTTGTGCCAAAACTGATGTTTAGATCCGGTGTTTAGATATTGACTAAAGCCCCAGTCGAGCTGAACAGAAGCACCTCCATATCACGGTCCTGACACGGACAAAACTGTGGGAAAATAGCATTTAGCAAAATCATATAAAATTCACACTGGTATAACCCACATGGTAACAAAACATGGGCAAAATATTCTCTAACACTTTTTCAAAATAAACACTGTTTTCCTTTTAATGTTAACACAAAATGCCAACTTTTTTTTCTTTTGCTCTAATATGAATGCTCTTGACAGATTTCTTGCCCGACGCCAGTGTAACGCATTACAAAGTAACAGGTTAGAGAACTTTGATAACTTTTTTGATGTAACGCGTTAGATTACTCGATTACGCGTAATATTTTCATAAATGTGATCTGTGTGCCAGACAGCAGTGATGTGTGTGTGTGTGTGTGTGTGTGTGTGTGTGTGTGTGTGTGTGTGTGTGTGAAAGTGGTCCTACAAGCCCCGCCCCCATTTTATTCCTGCTGCTATACCCCTATCTCACCTATGCGGTTTGACTCGCGGTGAGAAGAGGTGTCAGGCCGTGAGCCGCCGCGAGTGACCGCCCGACGTTCCACGAAGTTCTGCAAGGTCCGTGAGAACCGGCGCGTGGAAAGATGGAACCCAAATCACAGCGCCAATGAATCCTGATGAACCGTACTTACGGCCACCGCGCGAAACCGCGTAGCTGAGACAGGGGTGTTAGTAGTGAACAGATTATGGGCCAAACTTCACTGAGTGATGACGGTAGAATAATTATAAAGGTCTCGACTAAAACTACATGCATGAGGAAGCACAAAGGAGTTTTACTTTTCTGCAATGGAAAAGTTACTCGAACTAGTTACTTTATCAGAAAGTAATGCAGTAATGTAACGGATTACAAAATTACTGTCATTAAAAAGTAACGTCCCCCAACACTGTCCGACAGTGTAGCATTTCTCCCCTCGGAAAGCAGACCTGCTAAAACATTACTTCTGTACATAAGAGCTGCAAGGGAAGGAGACCCCACCGTACTGTTACTTCAGGAGGTATCATAACAGAAAAATAGTATTTCACTTTTTCAATATAGTAAAATACGGTAAAGGCTCTGATTACTGATCAGACGATTGGCTGCTGCTTGGCAGTGCTGAGATTTGAACCCTTAATCTTCTGATCAATAACCCAGAACCTTTACTGTTAAGCCATCACTGCCCAAAATGTGTCACCCTGCACAGCACCAGGGATTTTGAGGTTATTGATCATTTTGCTATACATCCTTATATTGGCGTTTTTTGTGTGTTTTCGAATAACATGGACGGCTGCAAACGACGGAGTCCCTCTACGTCTAACTGCATATTATCTTCCTCAACATGTCAGTCTTAATGTACGCACACATAATTCAATTATTTATATGGCGCTTTTAACAATGGTTATTGTTGCAACTGTACACTGACTGCATTACATTATTAATTAAAATTAATCGAATCTTTCTTTGTTTTATTTCTTTTCTTGAAGCTCACAGTGTAAGAGCTGAGCAGACTGGACGCGTGTAAATCTCACAGCTCAGACATAAATGCTTAGTTTATGCATCTGTTAGGTCTGAATACTAATGTGTGTAATTGAAGTAATAAATCCTCGGATGAGCACAGAATTCAAATCTGATTTGAGCGTTTCCTGATGCTAAAGATAAAAAGCTAATCATCTATATGCTTTATAGCTTCCAATCACAGATCAGATTATTTTTAAAGGAAATATTATACATGATTACAATTTTTTACCCCCTTAGAGGGGTTAATAGAGCCACTGTTGATTTCACTTACTGTATTTATATAGAACTGGATCTGCTGATTATATATTAACATTGATTAATTAATCCATCATCAGCAAGCACTCGAACCTGGTCATGTACGCGGCGTCACTGGTGTGAGGTGTTTATTTATTTATTTGTTTGTTTGTTTGTTTGTTTTTGGGTAATAAAATTGAGAATTGTCGCACATCTAATGATAGATAAGCTTTTACTGATAAACAAATTTACAGCTGTGATGTGATAGACACTTTCTGTAACACGCTGACTTGAGAAGCACAAGTTTTACAACTAGTCTGAGTCAAACCGTAAAAAAGAAACTTTTACACTCTGCCGTTTAACTGATCAAAAGAAAACCTCATTTCCTCTAAACCTCTAAAGTCTCACAATCAGTAGGAAAAACATGCAATCATGTGCATTTCCTTTTAATAGAAATTCTTTTGGTTGCACAGACTTCATATCTTTTAAACACACTGTCACATGATTCCTGTATTAATGATGATGATCAGAACACAAGAGTTTTAATGAAGAATAGTCAAAAATGATCAGGCATCTACTTATCCAGCACTGAAAAAAAATCTGAAGCAAAATCAGATGTGGACTTTTCAGCTCAGCCTGTTCGAGGACGTCCGTTCTGTCTCGAGGACATTTTAATCCAACCTTCCATGAAGACGATGCCATAAAACATGATGTATTATTACAGAACTTCAGCACACAGTAGTTTTATTATAAAACACATCTTTAGAAAAAGGCAGAGATTAAAACTGGACTCCGAGTGTCCGCAGCTCTACTGCCGAGCGATTCATTCTTTACAGCAGCTTATTAGGTTCCCAGAACATTTAAAACAGTTCAGTTCTTATAAAAGCCTTGTAATTTATTCACTCACCTGACGCTTTATTAGGAACACCGTTACCTTCAGTTCAGCATATGCAATAATGTGATGGTAGGAACAGCTTTAGAAAATGAAGATCAGCATTTTTAATGGTCCCGTCAGAACCTAGATCTGATCCTGTGGAAGATCTGAGGAAGGCTACAGATTTTCAGGAGAGATCTGGAACATTTTTGCAAGTAAGCATGAAATAAAATGAGCTAATGAAAATGTGCTAGTAAGTAGACTTTACTTAAAACACTCAGTGCTGTATTAGAAGCAAAATGTCCTCTTACAACGCATTAGTTAAGGGAGTTAAGGGGTGTGGTCATTATGCAACTAGGTTGTTGTAAGTTTCCCTTTTTATCGCTAAATTGTTTCTGTTTAGTTTTCACTTAAATGTTGTGGTTGCCTTTTAAAATTAAAGGTGAACAAAAAACTGACAAAGTTATCTTGTTATTTTTAACATTACAAAAGGCTGCAGTTTTAACAAGGGTTTGTAGATTTTTTATTGCTACCACACACATGCACATATGTTATGACATCAAGGCAATTTTTCATTGGAAAATTAAATTAAAACTTGGAATTTGTTGAATGGACCCTAACGTCAGAGGGTCATCAAAGGGCAGGCGCCATCTAGTGGTTTTGATGTGTACTGTTACCGCAGACATCTTGCAGGCCTTATTACACAATAAGTGAGTCACCGAGGAATTTAGTGGCTGCGATCCTGACTAATGACAAGACAAGTAACTCACTGGTGCGTGCATGCGTGCGCGCGCATGTCCCAATGTAGTCCTGCGGTTTGAGTAGCCGCACGGACGGTACATACTTACAGTAATCGTGCTAAAAGTGTAAATGTGCAAGCTGATACAAAGCAACTTCCAAAAAAAACAACAACAACAACAACTATCATTTTAACTTTACTTTTAATTTAACCAGCATACTTCAAAGTATCTATGAGTATAAAAACGTACTTCTTGTTTTTCATATTGACATATTTTACTTTAAAGTTCTACAGCAAAGTTAGTTCATTTCTTATTGTGAACGTAGCAGTGGTTCCGAATCCTGGTCCTGAAAGACCTCCAGCTCTACCATAGACACTAAAGCTACGTTTACACTGTCAGTTAAATGTGACCTAATTCCGAGTTTTTGCTCCTATGTGACACACATCGGATATTTTCTATGTCCGTGTAAACAGAAAAAAAATGCCTGCAGTCCGATATTTCGAGATCGGTTTCAGGCCTCCTTCATATGTGGAAATAAATCAGATATAAATCAGGTGTGTGCTGATGTGATTGTCGTGTAAACGGACAGATGGGATTTTCTGAGGCATCGCGTTCTGTACGTCATTAAAACTGCGGCTTCTTCGCGGTTTAATGACGTAATCAGGCCCACCGAGGTGCTGCTCATCCCAAACAGACGCGCCGGTGTGCTGTAGCCTGCACCTGTTGCGAGCCACCAGAGAGCGACTGCGACACGTCTCGCACCCAGACGTTCCTCTGAATGCTTGAGGACACAATAAATGAAGCACATGCGCAGGCTGCTATGATGCCCTTTTCCTCCTTCTCCGTTTCACCAACTTTGTGTATATCGCAGAGCATCAAGCAGATTTCACCTTCGTGCATCTTGGCTAGTGTGTAGTGCAAGAACCTCCCTTTAAGTATGCGCCATGTTTCAGACGGTACGGCAAGTGTAAACATGTGAATCGGATATGGGTCAGAGTTGAATGAACGTGTAAACAGACGGTCAGAAAAATCAGATATAGGCAACAAATCAGATTTGGGCATCGAGACCTGCAGTGTAAACGGGGCTTTAGAAAAGACTGTTAATTAGCTGATTAGTTAAATCAGGTGTGTTGGGAGCTGAGAAAACACAGGGAGTCCCCCACAATCAGGGTTGGAAACCACAGGATCAGGACACTGTGAACTGTTGAGGGGTCATTATTTGACATGTGCATATTATTTCAACTGTACATACAGAACCAGTCAATACTGGATTTCCCCCCAATACTGTGATTTTAAGCTCATGGATGTGTTTTTGTGTCGTTTTTGTTACTTAGTTATTTTAAATGATCTTAATTTGCTTTGGTTGTGTAGGACCTCACGGACGGTCACTTTTCCCCAAGCAATACGCATCAAAACCACTAGATGGCGGCTGCCTTGTGATGACGTTCAATATATTCCGAGTTTTCAATCAATACATTCAAGAATTCATTCAATATTCGCATTCAATTCGCTCATGAATAATTGCCTAAACAGCATGGCATAAGATATAACCCTGGCTAGATAAAACATTACATCACAGTGTCTGGGGTCTGATCCTCAGTGTGGATCCTGTCTCTACTTTCCCCCCTTTATAATAATTTATAAATCAAATAATAAAAAATAAATACATTTCAAGTAGATTTTAGCAGACCAAGAAGATTCCAAAATACTTGTGTATGTATTTTAAAATCAATATATAATGTCCACGGAGCCCTGCAGCTCTGCACTGACTCGGGTGTCTGGACATCACAATATCGCAATAAACAATCCTACAGTGATGAGGTTTGTGTATAAACTCATCAAAATGCCCACATGGACCTTTCAGTCCTGAGGTCAAGGTGTGTTCTGTGATAATCACGCATGCGCAGAACACAGTTTTATATTAAACGTTGCATTTGTGTTGATCATTTCAAACCATAAACAATCATCTACACTAAGGGTCCAGGTTCAGCAGGTGGCCACACACACACACACACACACACACACAATCCTGAACATGAACAGAGCAAAGAGGTTCAAAACCCAAAGACCTCAGCATTCATGTGTAATAGCATTAAAATGTCTGAAGTGATAAATGAGATTTAGTTTCTGAAAGACGATGAGACAGAGGACAGGGGACAGAGGACAGGGGACAGGGGACAGAGGACAGGGGACAGAGGACCGGGTGCTGCTGCACGTCTAATTACCCCGCCTGGGGCAGTTAAAGAGGAACAGAAAACCCTCCATCCAGAGATCTGCTGTCAGTGACGGCGAGGACGGGGTTATCCGGGACACCCGTCTGTCTCTGTCTCTGTCTCTGTGATTCCCGCGGATTCTGTTCGGGCTCGTGACGCGCGCGCGACCTCTCCATAACGTTCCTGCTCTCACCGTCCTCACTCCGGTCTTCAGACGAGCGGTGTGTGTGTGTGTGTGTGTGAGAGACTCGTGCTGGGCGGAATGGATGCGAGCGGTGCGCTGAGGGACAGACCCGAGCGGATCCGGATCAATAGATCACATCGATGATCTCAGATCTGATGCGCTGCGAAGCTCAAACCAGCAGCCGGTTCACGGTTTGTTTTCTCAACACACTTGAAAAGAATCTGACCAGCTCACACGGATTTAAAGGCTGGAACATGGATTCTGGAAACGTAACTGACGCTGGATGTTTTTGTTTTTGTTTTTGTTTGTAATATATTTGCTGCAGTGAGCTTGGAGTGGATTCTCCGGATCTCTGAGTCTCTGAGCTTCTCACTGCTTCAGTGATCCAGCCTCAGATTTCAGACTGGTGGAATGATGGGGTGATTTTGCTGCTGTTACTCGTGAAAAAAGCCATGGATGTAAATTTCTCCTCGGTTCTTGACAGCAGTTTAGTGCAGCATGATTCATCAAAGCGGGTTTTGACCGGCTGCTTTCTTTCTCTCCTGATCCTGACGACTCTGCTGGGAAACACGCTGGTCTGTGCCGCGGTCACAAAATTTCGACATCTGCGTTCCAAAGTCACTAACTACTTTGTTATATCGCTGGCTATTTCAGACCTGCTGGTGGCCATTTTGGTGATGCCTTGGAAGGCGGCTACTGAAATTGTGGGATTCTGGCCTTTTGGCGCTTTCTGTAATATCTGGGTGGCATTTGACATCATGTGCTCCACTGCGTCCATTCTGAACCTGTGTGTCATTAGTGTAGATCGGTACTGGGCCATTTCCAGCCCATTTCGTTATGAGCGCAAAATGACCCCCAAGGTGGCGTTCATCATGATCAGTGTGGCGTGGACCCTGTCTGTTTTTATCTCCTTCATCCCCGTACAGCTGAACTGGCACAAAGCACGAAGTGCAGGCTACACTGAACTTAACAGCTCCTACGCCGAAGTTCCACCAGGAAACTGTGATTTCAGTCTTAACCGAACTTACGCCATTTCGTCCTCCCTTATCAGTTTCTACATTCCCGTAGCAATCATGATTGTCACCTACACTCGTATCTACCGCATTGCTCAGAAGCAAATTCGCAGGATATCTGCCCTGGAGCGAGCAGCAGAGAGTGCCAAAAATCGTCACAGCAGCAGCATAGAGTCTGAAAACTCCTTTAAGATCTCCTTTAAGCGTGAAACCAAAGTCCTCAAGACCCTCTCTGTCATTATGGGGGTGTTCGTGTGCTGTTGGCTGCCCTTTTTCATCCTCAACTGCATGGCGCCTTTCTGTGAACCCAATGTAGACTTTCCATGCATAAACCCAACCACCTTTGACGTCTTCGTCTGGTTTGGCTGGGCTAACTCCTCACTCAACCCTATCATCTATGCGTTCAATGCTGACTTCCGCAAAGCATTTTCTAGCCTTCTAGGGTGCCAACATCTTTACCCTGGCAGCAACTCTGTTAAAATTATGAGCATCAGCAAGAACAGAGCATCCAAGCATGGCTCACACTATCAGCACAAGGGCCTCATCCCCAAAGGTGGCAGCAATCGCAGTTGTGTGATCCCTCATAGCATACCAAGTCAGGATGAGGAAGTTCAGAAAAAGGAAACGAATTCTGAGTTTAAAACCTTGGATAAGTTCTCTCATCATGCGTCAGAGAACATGGACAGTGACGCTGACATTTCCCTGGAAAAGATCAACCCCATCACACAGAACGGGCAGCGCAAATTCCTACCTTCCTGAACTTCTGGCTTATGAGCGCTGGTAGCACAGAGATCACACATAAAAATATTTTTAAAAAAGTGACATCTGGACAAAGTGAAAGCTACAGGAATGTTCCTTATGGAAGCACATTATCTGGGGAACCATCTGCAAAATACTGACAGCTTGTGTTTACAAACAGGTTAGTTCTACTATAAACAACTTGAATAAGGAGAATGTGTTAGTTTATACTGTACCTGTGATTTGCTTTTTAAGGCTGTTCACATCCCAGCTTGTACATTTGTTGCAGAAAAGCTGCTGCAGTGAAACAAATGTAAATTGAACAAACTCTTGTAGGTAAAGTTATTTAGTTGTTGTTGTGATTGTCATGTACTTCCTGTAAGCAGCACAGTTTCTGTCAGTAGTGTTTTTTCTGTGCATCGGTGTCGGCACGGCCCGCAGTTCCACATGCTGCTAGTTATTTTACTTGTGTTTTAATGTTTGTTTCTCAATTATTTTTATTAGATGCACTAGTAACTTATTTCTCTGTGATATCAGTCACACTCGTGTTTAAAACTCACTTCAGCAATAAACACACTTTTTCATTTTCCGGCACTTTCCCCCTTTCCCCAGTGCAATAATGATGATACTCAGTTTTTGTTTTTAAATTAATTGTTAGAATTGGGATAGAATTTTGTACTGCAATAAGACAGTACACAGTGGGGACGGGACAGTGGGGACGGGACCGTTTCTCAGTATGTTCAGTGACATTGGTAACCTCGCTTACAGTGAAAATAATACAGCCCTGAAATCCAGAATGCACTTGTCATGTTTCAGATACAGGAGACCAGTACAATAATAGTATTTTAATTGGAGTTACATTGTTCAATTCTAATTTAAATGAAGTTTAAATTATATTCTATGGTATCAGTTAGAAGACAGTGTGTGGATCTTTTCTGTCCTGGTGCTGTCATCATTCACAGCTCTTACACTCTTAAAACACATGAAGGAGAAATGTTATTGGTGTACTGCAGTTCACACACACAATTTCTCTCAATCCTGCAAACATTTTGCAAACTCTAAATGCTATGCTAACACTATATGTAAAGAATATGTAAAGAAACATCATGGGAAAAAATTAACACACAAAATGATTTTGTTTGTTTTTAACTTTCCTGGCACAAAATGGTTCCAGCGATATCTTTCGCACGAGAGCACAAGTCCTGCTGGCTTTTCAGAAGTGAGTTACTTAGATATACATGTAAAGAATTCACATCAGTACAGTTTTACTGTTTTAACAGTCCGGAGTATCATCAGAACGAGGTTAGGATTTTTATGGAGTTTCTATTACAAAGGCTACGAGAGGCTGTGACTGAATTTGGGTTTTACATTTTTACATGCTTAAAAAAAATCATTCATTCACAGCAGTTAACAACTTATTCAGAGTAATTTTTTTATTTTATTTATTTATTTATTTATTTATTTATTTATTTTTACAACCGGCTGTTTAACAATTCAAAATCTGAAAATACAGTGAAAACACACACACACACACACACACACACACACACACACACACACACACACACAATCTTATGGTAAATAATTTCAGGTTTTATGACTGAAAGGTTGATTTATTTATTTATTTATTTATTTATTTTCCCAGAATGCCTTTAGACCGTCTCTACAATAAGAGGATAAGCTGGAATAGATGAAACATCTGCAAAACTGAAAATCTCCAATCCTTGAGAATAAAAGAAAGAAAACACACCCGTGTAGGCTCTGTATTACTTTAAATGAAGGAATTTATAAAACAACATTTTTTTATAGATTGATATAAATCTACACATGCAAAATGTAATTGAAATTTTATGTTCAAATGTATGTGAAGTTGCTTTATGACAACATCCATTGCTAAAAGCTTTTTATTAATACATTTGAATTGAACTGAATAAACTGCAATAAACCTTAACGTGTTTTTGTGTCTCTTTTAAAGTCTACTGTTGTGAAATTAGTTGATTGTATGTGATGTGAGGGAATTGTAAAGACACTGGAGGAATTAGTTTCCTAAGTTTAGATTCCTCCTTTTAAATGGACAGATTTGCATTTCAAATGAACCAGCGCAGCATTTTAACGCGTCCCAGCTGCCATTGCAGATACGTTCGTCAAGACTCTGAGGACCACTTTAAAAATACTGTAATGAGATGTGACGTCGTTACAGCCGGAAGGTTTTCTTTATTCTTGGGAAACTCCTGGAGTCTCTTTTACAGACAGCATATAGAGTTTCATCTCAATAGCAAAGAATAATGGATTTTGATTTCTGTTATTATTTTGTAATTTTGTCCCCCAACACTGCAAAAATTTTAAGAGCAAACTGTTTAAATTACATACAAACGTACTACACACACACACACACACACACACACACACACACACACACACACACACATCAAATGTCTAAGACTTTCTTCTTTACAGTTCTTCTTTAAAAACCAGTGTTTCCTTCCTAATTAAAATAAAAGTCAGTACTGCGTTCTCAGTATTCATGTTTGCTGATTCATTTGGAAATCTGCCTCTGTGTGTAAAATTGAAACCAATATTTTTTTAAGTCTGTCATTATCTTTTAATGTATAGAATATTATTATTATTACAACAACTTGATCAACATTGTGTTTGAACACATTTATGTAATCACGCTCTCCATGTTTATGCTCAAATACAGATGGCATTTAGCTCACAGGTAAACTAAAGGTTTTAACAAAATGTCACACTGTTGGATAATTTCCCTTAAGTCACTAAATAAGCAGTAAATTTTCACTGTAAAGCCAAACAGGACACTGATTCTGTTATGGATCTGTTATAGCACAGCCAACCCGGTGACTCAGCACCAGAACTGATTGATTCTTAAGAATGCATTTATGCATTTATATGTACAGGATTTACTAAACCAGAGGGACCTACAGATGTTTAAAAAATAACAAAGTATATACCAGGCTGGTAAACATGTTCATTAAATATCTCAGAAGGAAGCGCAGACCAGGTTCAGAAGTTATTAGTCACATGGCCACATCACACTAAATTACTGATAAAACCAAAGAATCAGAAATAGTTTTGTCTTAAACTTAATGTTACAGGCAAACAGAAAAGCACATACAGAATGCAGAATCATACATGTGTAGAATTTTAAAGAAGACAAATTCTAGACGGGTTTAAAGACCTGTTTCCATGCAGTCTTGTGGGCCAGATCACTGTGGGAGAGGTGGGTCAGAACCGAGCCATCATCATTTTTATTATCTGGGTTCATTGCAGCTTCTACTATTAATCATCCCTAATTGGTTGTTAGTTAAACGGTCATGAGCTCAGTGAAGGCTGCTGCCAGTGGAAGCCTCTGAGGATCTTGATGTCTTTATTGGTTGTTTGTAATCAAACCATTTCTACACATACACGGCTGTATAACTGCAGTAAAGTATGCAGTGTAAATTTTGCCAGGCGGTGGATAAATGACATAGCGAAGGTTAATGACAAGCCTGCGGCTGCACTCGCTGTAGTGGAAATGGATGGTGAACAACCGTAATGCGCTTATATAACCAGGATCCTGATTTTACTCTCAGCACAATATCAGCACTGGAGCTCAGCAGTGACTCTAAAAATATCCTCTATATAAAACACAGTCTTCCTTCTGCTCTCCTTAAACAGCTGTTTAATTTCCCTCTAATCTGCAGGTCGGTCGAGGATAATAATCATCATAATAATATTAAAAATAATAATAGGATCACAGCTCCAAAGAACAATTGGCCCATTTGAGAAATTTCCATAATTTAAATAGTTTCAATAATTTCTCTCTCTCTCTCTCTCTCTCTCTC
>JAAGKR010011543.1:0-19114 GCA_011419295.1 Clarias macrocephalus
ACAATATGTTTCTTATCTTGGCAATATTTCTAAGGTGAAAGAAAGCTATCCTGGTAATATTATCTACATGTGCTTCAAACGAAAGGCTGGAATCTATAATCACACCAAGGTCTTTTACTGTTGCACTTGATGGAACAGAAAGGCCATCTAAAGTTACAGTGTGATCAGAAAGCTTACTTCTAGCTACTTGTGGTCCTATGACCAGAACTTCTGTCTCATCAGGATTAAGCAGAAGAAAATTAATTAACATCCAATCTCTTATGTCCTGCACACACTGCTCAATTTTAGCAAACTGTTTTTTCTCATCTGTTTTTGCTGAGACATATAATTGTTTGTCATCGGCATAACAATGAAAACTAATACCATGTTTATGAATTATGTTGCCCAGAGGAAGCATGTAAAGGAAAAAAAGCAGTGGGCCTAAAACTGAGCCCTGTGGAACACCAAACTCCACTTGAGAACATGAGGAATGGTCACCATCTAAATCTACAAACTGATAACGATCGGTCAAATAGGATCTGAGCCACAAGAGGGCAGTTCCCTTAATTCCTACTACCTTTTCTAATCTGTGAAGGAGAATACTATGATCAATGGTGTCAAAAGCTGCACTGAGGTCCAGTAACACAAAGTAGTTTACTACTTTAACAAGTGCTGTCTCTGTGCTGTGATGAGGCCTAAATCCTGACTGATACAGTTCATGTATGCTATTTCTGTGTAGATGTGAACATAGCTTCTGTGATACTATCTTTTCCAAGATCTTGGAGATAAAGGGAAGGTTTGATATCGGCCTGTAATTAGAAAGCTGACAGGGGTCAAGGTCAGGTTTCTTGATTAGCGGTTTAATAACGGCTAATTTAAAGGATTTGGGGACATACCCACTACTGAGTGAACAGTTAATTACTTTCAACAGGGGTTCTATTATTGCTGGTACTATCTGTTTGAGAAAATGTGTCGGTATAGGATCTAATATACAGGTTGACGATTTTGAAGAAGAGATGAGTGAAATTAATTCCCTCGCTTCAAGGGGAGTAAAGTGTTCTAAGTTCTGATGTGATGTGGTTAGAGCATCTGAATTATTTAAATTGTCTGGTTTCAAAGCCTGAATTTTTTGCATAATATTTATGATTTTCTTATTGAAAAAGTTCATGAAATCCTCACTACTGCATGATGTTGTTGTGGAGATTTCTGCAGTGGTATTGTTTTTAGTTAATTTAGCTATGGTATTAAATAAAAATCTCGGGTTGTTTTTGTTATTTTCTATAAGAGTGGAGAGATATGTTGATTTAGCATCACTGAGAGCTTTTCTATAGTTCAGGATGCCCTCCTTCCAAGCTATTTTGAATACTAACAGTTTAGTTTGGCGCCATTTACGTTCGAATTTGTTTGTTCGCGGTTTGTTTTATAGCACGTGTGTGGTCATTATACCAAGGAGCAAGTTTCTTATCTCGAATCATTTTCCTTTTAACTGGAGCTACATTATCTAAGCTATAACAAAGTGCTGACTCTAGATATTCATTCGCCTGTTCGAGTTCTGTGAACTCAGATGGCGATCCAATCAAAGTTGATAATTCTGGAAGATTATTGATTAAAATCTGTACGATATTTGATGTAAATGTACGTTTAAGGTGGTAGCTCGGGTTTGTGCGTACATTATTACTATGACACGCTTTAATCGAGACAAGATAGTGATCTGAGATAACTTCAGACTGTGGAATTGTGGTTATATTTCCTATACTTAATCCGAACGATAATATTAAATCTAAAGTGTGACCTGCTTTATGAGTGGGTCCTACCACACATTGATTTACTCCTACTGAGTCCAGTATGGACATGAATGCTGTTCTCAGAGGGTCTTCTGGATTCTCAAAATGAATATTAAAGTCTCCAGCAATTAACGCTTTGTCTACAGAAACAACAAGGTTTGAGAGGAGATCTGCAAATTCGCAGAGAAACTCCGAGTACGGCCCTGGGGGTCTGTAAATGATGATTAGCGGGATCGACTGAGCTGACTTTATATTACTATAGAGAACTTCAAATGCATTAAATTTAAAACTGGTTTTTTGTACAAGAGACAGATTATCATTATAAATAACTGCGACTCCTCCTCCTCTACCAGTTAGCTGAGGCTGGTGTATGTAGCTGTATCCAGGAGGACTAGCTTAATTTAAAGCTACATACTCGTCCTGTTTAATCCAGGTTTCTGTTAAACATAATATATCAAACTCCTGATCTGTGATAGTTTCATTAACAATAACTGCTTTAGATGCGAGAGATCTAATATTTAACAGTCCTAGCTTCAGATCAGAGGTGCTGGCTGCGCATTCAGTGTGATCTGAGTTTGTGGTATTTATGTTAATTAAATTACTAAAACAGACTTTCTGAGTTTTTCTAAATTCATATTTATGTTTAGCTTGGGGAACAGACACGGTCTTAATATGATGAACCCTGAGTGACGACTCTATGCAGCTAGCAGACAGTTGGTTTAGCCTGTCTGTCTGCTCCCGGGCCTGGGGTCTGGATTGTCACCGATTAACTAGGCCTCTTCTGAGACTATGTGCTATACTGCAAGAAATGAGAGCAGCACCTTCCCGAGTGGGATGGACACCGTCCCGCCCTAACAGGCCAGTTTTGCCCTCAAAGGTCTTCCAATTGTCTATAAAGCCCACGTTGTTTTCGGAGCACCACCTGGACATCCAGCGGTTCAGCGACCATAACCTGCTGTACGCTATGGTATGGGACCAGAGCAAACTACTTCTTCGGACATCGCCTTCGTTATTTTGAACATCTCTGTAAAGTTACTCTTACTAACCTCTGACTGACGACGGCGTATATCGTTAGCGCCAGCATGTACCACTATCTTAGAGAACCTATGCTGACCTAGAGCCCTAAGATTACCTGCTATGTCCAATGGTCTGGCTCCAGGGATACACCTGACCACTGCCGCTGGGGCCCCTAAAGGCCTAGCTAATTTCACTTGCCTCAGTATGGAGTCTCCTATAACCAGAGCTCTTTCAGGTTTCTCAGCGGGTGCATCACTGAGGAGAGCAAAAAACAGATAATGTCCAGTAGTGTTAAAGCGTAAAAACTAGTTTGTTATTTAGTAAAAACGGGAAAAATACATAATTATAAAAAACTAAACAAAATATCATCTAAAACGCTGTTACAAACAGACGAGGAACTTTCAATACGAAACACAGGAAGCTATACAAACAATACGAAAAACAGGAAGCTACGTCCCCGAACAGGAACTGTGTGACCTGAGTGTGAACTGTGTGAACTGTGTGTAGTGAATGTCCAGAATGTCCAGAGTGAGTGCAGAAACATGTGTGGATGTGCAAAATCGATCAGTACTGTGCAGTGTACTGATTAAGAGACCGTATCGCCTGCGAGAAGAAGTCTCTCTGTGTTGAGCTTCAGGGAGCGGACTCGCTTTCCTGACCTCAACAGAGAGAACAGTCCATTACTGGAGTGGCTTTGGTCCTTCATGATCTTCCTGGCCTTGGTCCAGCACCGCTTGCTGTAGATCGAGTGCAGCTCAGGGAGCTTGGTGTGGATGATGCGCTCAGCTGATCGCACCACCATCTGAAGAGTTCATCTGTCCTGCATGGTGCTGTTCCCGAACCAGTTGATGTTTCCCGTCAGGATGCTCTCTATGGTGCAGGAGTAGAAGTTCCTAAGCACCTTAGAGGGCAGTCTAAAGTCTCTCAGGCGTCTGAGGTGGTAGAGACGCTGCTGGGCCTTTTTCACCACATGTGACAGGACCATGACGGGTCCTGCGTGATGTGTACACCGAGATATTGGAAGCTGTCCACTCTCTCCACTGGGCTCTTGTTGATGACGGGGGTAGTTCCTCTTCTGCTTTGCACTAAAGTCCACTATCAACTCCTTTGGCTTGCTGACGTTTAGAAGGAGGTTGTTCCTCTGGCACCAGTTATCCAGATTTCCAATGTCCTGCAGGTAGGCCGTCTCATTGTTGTCAGTGATCAGGCCCACAACAGTGTCGTCAGCAAACTTGATGGTGGTGGAGTTGGTAAAGGCTACGCAGTCGTGCATGTACAGTGAGTACAGTAGAGGGCTCAGAACACAACCCTGGGGGGCTCCAGTGCTGAAGGTGATGGAGGCTGACACATGTCCGCCCATCCTTACTGCCTGTGGTCTCCCAGTTAGGAAATTAGAGATCCACGGACACAGAGATGAGCTGAGTCCCAGGTGCTCCAGCTTGGTGGTGAGTGTAGAGGGAATTATGGTGTTCAAGTTCAAATTCAAGTAGGCTTTATTGTCACTTCAACCATATACAGTTAGTACACAGTGAAACGAAACAACGTTCCTCCAGGACCAAGGTGCTACAGACAACATAAATTTACAACATAGATTAACAGAAAGACTAAACTAGTTAACTAAGAGACAACATAAATTAACAAAAAACTAACTAGCCAACTCAGAGAGGAAGACGATCTAATTTTTTTAAAATATAAATACACATAACAGACAACATAAAGTGCACGTGCAATTGTAAACAAAGTGACAGTGCGACAAACACGACATAACATAATACTCAGTGGTCTTGAGGTAGTGGAGAAACAGTAAACGTTCCTTAATGTAGCAGCAAGAATGTAAAAAGTTAGTGCAAAAAGTAATCCAGGTTTAATGAATATTGTGCAAAAGACCATTTACAGGTTGTTGTGTACGATAGTCTGGTAGTGTAGATCAGTGTGTTTGCGCTTGTGTTGATTAATCAGTCCAGTCTCAATGTTTGAGGTAGTTGAGTTTAGTTGAGTGATTGAGTGTGTGTATTTATCAGTCTAGACCCTTTTGTTGAGGAGACGGGTGGCTTATGGAAAGAAGTTGTTGCACAGTCTGTATGTGTGTGCCCGAATGCTTCGGTACCTTTTTCCAGATGGCAGGAGGGCGAAGAGTGAGTGTGAGGGGTGTGTCTGATCAGCCACAATTGTTTGTATTTTGACATGAAGAAGATGGCGGCATGGTCAGATTTCCCAAACAGTGGACGAGATTGTGCCTTGTAGCCGTCCTTGACTGTTGTGTAACAGTGGTCCAGTGTCCTTTCGGCCATGGTGGGCAGGTGGTATGCTGATAAAAGTTCAGCGTCCCGGTGTTGAGTCTGGTGCTGTACGAGTGTCTCATGCAGCTCGCATAAGGCAGTGTCCGTGTCCGCTTGTGGTGGAATATATAGATACCACAAACTCCGATCATACTGAATGCGCAGCCGGCACCTCTGATCTGAAGCTAGAACTAAATATAAGATCTCTCATATCTAAAGCAGTTATTTTTAATGAAATCATCACAGATCAGGAATTTGATATACAATGTTCAACAGAAACCTGGATTAAACAGGACGAGTATGTAGCGCTAAATGAAGCTAGTCCTCCTGGATACAGCTACATACACCAGCCTCGGCTAACTGGTAGAGGAGGAGGCGTCGCAGTTATTTACAATGATAATCTGTCTATCATGCAAAAAACATGGACACAAATTTTATGCATTTGAAGCTCTCGATAGTAACATAAGTGTAGCTACAAATATTAAGTCGGCTCAGTCATTTACAGACCCTCAGGGCCGTACTCAGAATTTCTTTGTGAATTTGCAGATTTTCCTCTCAACGCAGTTTAAAACAGACTGCTCGAAAATTGGAACGTAAATGGCGTCAAACTAAATTGTTAGTATTTCAAATAGCTTGGAAGGAGAGCATCCTGAACTATAGAAAAGCTCTCAGTATAGCTAGATCAACGTATCTCTCCACTCTCATAGAAAATAACAAAAATAATCCTAGACTTTTATTTAATATCGAAGCCAAATTAACCAGCAATAAGGCCACTGCAGAAATCTCCACAACAGCGTGCAGTAGTGAGGATTTCATCAACTTCTTTAATAATAAAATTGTAAACATTAGGCCTAAAATTGAGGCTTTAAAACCGGAGAATATAATTGATGCAGATGTTAAACTAACCATGTCAGATCGGAACAGAATACTTTACTCCCCTTGAAGAGAATGAATTAATTTCACTCATCTCTTCTGCAAATTCATCAACCTGTATATTAGATCCCGTACCGACACATTTTCTCAAACAGATAGTGCCAGAAATAACAGAACCCCTGTTGAAAATAATTAATTCTTCAATCAGCATTGGGGATGTTCCAAAATCTTTTAAATTAGCAGTTATTAAACAGATAATTAAGAAAACTGACCTCGACCCCCATCAGCTGTCCAATTACAGACCAATATCAAACCTCCCTTTTTTCTCTAAAATTCTGGAAAAGATGGTAACGGAGCAGTTATGCTCATATCTACATAGAAATAGCATACATGAACTGTATCAGTCAGGATTTAAGCCTCATCACAGCACAAAGACAGCACTCGTTAAAGTAGTAAATGACCTCCTATTGGCCTCTGATCAGGGTTGCGTAACTATGCTTGTGTTACTCGACCTCAGTGCAGCTTTTGACACCATTGATCATAGCATTCTCCTTCACAGGTTAGAAGATGTAGTAGGAATTAAGGGAACACCCCTTTCCTGGCTCAGATCCTATTTGACTGATCGTTAAAGTATGTAGATTAAAATTTATTCTGCATGTTCTCTAGTGGAGTTTGGTGTTCCACAGGGTTCGGTTTTAGGCCCACTGCTTTTTTCCCTGTACATGCTTCCTTTGGACAACATAATCCGTAAGCATAGTCTTAGTTTCACGGTTATGCTGACAACACTCAGTTAAACATCTCAGCAAAACCAGATAAGAAAAACCAGCTTGCTAAAGTTGAGCAATGCGTAAAGTATATAAGAGACTGAATGCTAATTAACTTCCTTTTGCTTAATCCTGATAAGACAGACGTTTGACCTTTAATTTCATCTCAGAAATATTGCCAAGATAAGGAATATATTGTCACTGAATAATGCAAAAAAAAACTAGTTCATGCTTTTTATCACTCTAGGTTGGACTATTGTAACGCCTTACTGTCTGGTTGTTCAACTAGGTGTATAAAAAAGCTTCAGTTAGTCCAGAATGCAGCAGCAAGAGTCCTCACTAGAACCAAAAGATACGAGCACATCACCCCTATCTTATCTACACTGCATTGGCTCCCTGTGAAATTTGCCAGAAAGATGGTGCAGGAACTCAGCCATTCTGTTGTGGTCAGGAAAGCGATTCTGTTCCCTGAGGCCGACTCAGAGAGACTGAGGGGGTGTTCCTTCCCTTAGGTGATAGATTACACACTTATAGACATTTGTCTTTTTGCACTTATTCTGGACATTCATGGACACTGCACATTTACACATATATCTATTTCATCATTTGTTGCACATAAGACACTTTCATGCATATTTGCACACCCCACCCAGACATTTTTATTTATATTCCACTTCATCTCCATACTAAAGTTTCTATATTTTCCTCTGTTTGTACAAAAAAATTTTTTTTTTGTTCATATTTGTACAGCTAGGCTTTTGTTTATATTGTGTATTTGTACAAGTTTAAGTTTTGTTGTTTGTTAATTCTGCTTGTTGTTCTTAGATGAAGAGGGTTAGATTTCCCGAAAAGTGCAAAAAAACAAAAAGGTCCAATAGTATTAAAAGGTAGTTATCATTATTATTATTTTGTATAAACGGAAAAAGCAGTATAATTTAAACGCGGATACAAACAAGGAACTTTCACGAAAACAATACAAAAACAGGAAGCTTCGTCACAGGAAGTCATCATATCCATTTACAATGCAATATTGAGGTAAAAAAAAAAAAAGAAATAAACAAAAAGAAAATATTGGTTTAATAATGTTTAGACAGAGAAGTTCCCTAGCTGAATTTTATTTTTAAAAAAGATGAACTGGGATGAGCCTCCCTCTGTTTGTATCCGTTTATTGTTATTATTTAAAATAATAAAATACAAAATAGCACAACCAACAGCACAAGGGCTTGTAAGAAGCCATTTTATTATTATTTTGACAGGAATGAAATTTGTACAGTTAAGGACAAACTTTAAATATAGAAATAAAACAAATTGAGCAAACTTTCAGAATAGAAAATTAGAATAAATCAAATGTTTTAAATGGTAAACCACAAATGATAAAAAGGTAATTAAAAAATACAATCAATGAAAAAAGAGCTACCCAAAAAAAAATAAATAAATAGAGATAAACTTTAATATTGTTGACGTTGGTGTGCAACAGTGGTCCTTGGTGAGCGTAGAAATTCATTCACTCGGTCCTTCACCCGCTTGCTGTCACTGCTAGTCAAGAAGGGAAACTTCTGGGCAACCGTTTCCATTAAAAAATGCCTTAAGTTCATGGGCAGTCCACGCTTGCCTCTGGAACCATCCCAGTTTGTTGTGGATGCCCATTCTTCATAGATGGCCTGCGGTACAACAGTGCGGAACAGCAAGCAACCAAGCCGATCTGGCCGCCCTCGACTCCGAATCATCAGCGACTCAAGAAGGTCCGTAGTGGGAGGAGTAAACGGAAGTTCGGGATGGCAGCTTGTAATGGATGTTGTGGTGGAAGACGTTTCCATGCTCTCTGCATCCCCATTAGCAGTACACCAGGTCGATGTTAGACAGTCTGGGGTTGGGGTGTCTGCACAGTTCAACCCGGTTCTAAGAGCTTCTGTTAATGCGCTCTGCGCCTCTTTTAGTTGCGTTATAACAGTAGAGTGGGTCTCAACGAGTCCTTTGTGGGTCGCTTCCAGATCAGCAAGTGCTGCCTTTGTATCTGCGTGTGCCTCTTCGGAAACTCGTAACTGACCCCTAAGGGCCTCCATCTCTTCAACATGTGCCGCCTTGCAGTCACGCAGCTGCTGTTTCAGGGCCTCGATCTCTGCGTCACGCTTCTCCAGTTCAGGCCTCAAGTCCACCACAGTCCGTCTTGGGTGTTCAACCAGGGAAGTTGCCTATATTAGGATAAAGCATGTGTGTTAATACAAATCATGTGGTTAATTATCGTTACCCCCCCCCCTTAATAGTAATTTCCAAACTGCATAACTGAAAACTTAATTTTTTCTCAGTTTCACACTCTAGCGATTTAATGTAGCCTTTTATAGGGCAGTTTAGTGTTACTTTGTGTGTTTTACAATGTCAGACAACATTAGGACGCAAGTAATGCGCCCTCCCAATGTCGTAAAAATGTCTCTTTTATTATGTGTAAATCCAAAGACGTTAGTCAGTGATGCCCTATGAAGAACACAGACACATGAATGGTTTTTATAAATTTCCACATCTGTGAAATTATGCCTTGGATTACTTTTAAAAGAAAAAAAGCACACCCATTGTCTCACTGATCAATAGCTCATGATACATACATTTAAAAAAGTTATTCATACCGATGTACCGTTTTACATGGAAAGTTACAGGGCTGTCACTGAACGATGTACCCTGACAAAGAACAGTATAAGGACAATTATTTAAAAGTATAACTTGGATACCTTATTGTTAAAAATACAATTGTAACTATGTGAAAATTATGATTAAGTTATTGAATAGATACATAATTGTGCAACTACTAAATATTAGCCTCTACTTGAGAATCTATTCTTTGTTTTGATCCCCATAATATTCTATCATGGTTTAATGGCCCCAATATTAACACCCATCCTTACTCATTTACACAACTAGAATCAAATTGTTTAAAAGAAATGGAAGAAGAAAAGAAGAGATTACATATTCAGTGGAATACATGTAGTAATATATTCGCCCAAATTTTAAGCACAGCGCAAAGTAAATTAATGTAATTTTTTTTCCCTAAAACCATCTGGCACACTTTCACCCCAACTGTATAGCACTGCCGTATGTGATGCTTTTATGACCAAAATCACTAAAGGTCACGTTTTCTTTAGTCAAGTTCAAATGATTGTACCGGTTCTTTGCGCTTACATAGTGTGCTTATTCGACATCGCAGCCTTTTCATTCCCCAAATAACACATGGTTAACCAAACATATAAAATAAAATAAAAAACACTGCTCAAATGTATAGCTTTTATATTATTTATCAGGGCATCTCCTCAAGTGGAATGGATTTGAATAGTTTAACAGAAACCCGGATTAAACAGGATGAGTATGTAGCTTTAAATGAAGCGAGTCCTCCTGGATACAGCTACATACACCAGCCTCAGCTAACTGGTAGAGGAGGAGGAGTCGCAGTAATTTATAATGATAATCTGTCTATCGTACAAAAACACAGACACATATTTAATGCATTTGAAGTTCTCTATAGTAACACAAGTGTAGCTACAAATATGAAATCCCACGAATTATCATTTACAGACCCCCAGGGCCATACTCGGAGTTTCTCTGTGAATTTGCTGATTTCCTCCTAAACCTAGTAATTTCTGTAGAGAAAGCGTTAATTGCTGGAGATTTTAATATTCATTTTTAGAATCCAGAAGATCCCCTGAGAACATACTGTCCATACTGGACTCAGTAGGAGTAAATCAATGTGTATTAGAACCCACTCATAAAGTAGGTCACACTTTGGATTTAATATTATCCTTCGGATTAAGTATAAGAAATACAGAGGGTAGACAAGCGGTATTCTAGTTTTACCGTCGCACCTCAACTGCTGTTTTTGGTACACACTTTCACTTTGCACATTTCATCTCGCTGCTTATACGAGCAGCCCTGTTTCAGTCATAATATTCATCCATCATAAATAGGAGCGACTTTTGCAAAGCAAACAAAATGTAAAATCAGAACACCAAAAGAACAATGGAGCACAAAAATATACTTGCTGAATAAACACTGCATTTTTTAAAAGTGAAAGCGTGTGCAATGTAAGCAGCTTTATTTCAGTCATTCCAGCCATTCGTGGTCAAATAATTATTTAATGCTGGACACAAACAGCAAAAAAGCATGATGATCATTATTGTTCTGGTTATTATTATCATCATGCTTTTTGCTGTTTGTGTTCAGCATTGAATGATTATTTGAAGCTGAAGTGCTTCGTATGGATTCATGCCACGAGTCATTTTATCATAAGATTATTACGTATTTAAAAAGAGGCCTGAAGCACTGCAGGTCTTCAGAAGAGCCTCAGTTCCTAGAGGGTCTTAAAGTGGGTTTCAGTTTCTCTGAATGTATAGGTGAGAACCGCTGATTCACACCTGGAGAGGGGTGGATTATTTGCACTTGAATGTTGTCTGACATTGTAAAGCACAATCAGTAACACTAAAGCAAGAACAACCCAGGATAAATAGGAATAAGGTCCTTATTATACTTCATAAATATTATTTAGTACAACAAAATTCCTCCGCGCTCTGGAAAACTTTATGCGTGCTGTTGAGCGCTGATTAGACTAGGTAGGAAATTAAAGAGAAGAATTACAGTGCCGGCTCAACACCCAGAGCCCAAACCTCATTTAAATTTAATTCACGAATATTGTAAGCAAACAATAGCCCACAATTAACAAAACATTTAGACTATAAAAATAATCCTGCATCTATTTTTTAGGCGTGCCAGCTGCCACTTTTTATTTTGAATTTTTCAATACAAATCTTATAAATGTCCACATGACATCAAACATTACCCAAAAATTTGAATGTAAATGGCAGCAAACTAAATTGTTAGTATTCCAAATAGCATGGAAGTAGAAGCATCCTGAACTATAGAAAAGCTCTCAGTGATGCTAGATCAACGCATCTCTCCACTCTTATAGAAAATAAAAATAATCCAAGATTTTTATTTAATACTGTAGCTAAATTAATTAGAAATAAGACCACTGCAGAAATCTCCACAACAACAACATACAGTAGTGAGGACTTCATGAACTTCTTTAATAATAAAATTGTATACATTAGGCATAAAATTCAAGCTTTGAAACCAGACAACCAGATGCAGATGTTAAATCGGAACCTACAGTACTTTACTCCCCTTGAAGAGAATGAACTAATTTCATTCATCTCTTCTGCAAATTCATCAACCTGTATATTAGATCCCAAACCGAGACATTTTCACAAACAAAAATAACAGAACCCCTGTTACAAATAATTAATTCTTCAATCAGCATTGGGTATGTTCCAAAATCTTTTAAATTAGCAGTTATTAAACCGATAATTAAGAAACCTGACCTTGACCCCGGTCAGGTGTCCAATTACAGGCTGATATCAAACCTCCCCTTTATCTCTAAGATTCTGGAACAGATAGTAGCGGAGCAGCTATGCTCATATCTACATAGAAATAACATACATGTATCAGTCAGGATTTAGGCCTCATCACAGCACAGAGACAGCGCTTGTTAAAGTAGTAAATGACCTCCTATTGGCCTCTGATCAGGGTTGCGTAACTATGCTTGTGTTACTGGACCTCAGTGCAGCTTTTGACACTATTGATCATAATATTCTCCTTCACAGATTAGAAAATGTAGTAGGAATTAAGGGAACGGCCCTATTGTGGCTCAGATCCTATTTGACTGATCGTTATCAGTATGTAGATTTAAATGGTGATTATTACGCATGTTCTCTAGCGGAGAACCACAGGGTTCAGTTTTAGGCCCACTGCTTTTTTACATGCTTCCTTTGGACAACATAATTCATAAGCATGGTATTAGTTTTCATTATTCACAGAAGTTCTAGTCATAGGGCCACGAGCAGCTAGAAACAAGCTTTCTGATCACACTGTAACTTTAGATGGCCTTTCTGTTCTATCTAGTACAACAGTGAAAAACCTTGGTGTGATTATAGATTCCAGCCTTTCGTTTGATGCACATGTAGATAATATTACCAGTATAGCTTTCTTTCACCTCAGAAATATTGCCAAGATAAGAAACATATTGGCACTAAATGATGCAGAAAAACTATTTCATGCTTTTATCACCTCTAGGCTGGACTATTGTAACGACTTACTGTCTGGTTGTTCACTCTAGCCCTAGTTTACAGGGTCTCCACATATAAATGGCAAAAATAAACTCATCGTCAAAGAAGTTACCTTCCTTATTTGGTGACATTTTGCTTCTTACTAATATGCAGGATATTAGGATATTCATAAACTCACCACCAAGGAGTAGTCACTGTTCATGGCCTCCTCTCTGTCCACCAGCTCTCCCTGGTAGGGTCCGTAATGTGCAATTACTGGAAACGTCTCCTCTTTATTAAACACTCCAGGATCTTCCTCTTTAATGGAGATATCTTCAGGTTTGATGTCGAGATCGTCTCCATGACTGCTGATGTTCAGCTCCTGCGTCTCCTCTTTCTTCACCTGAACTTCTGGCGCTTTGAACGTTTCTTCATCTGAAGTCTCAGTTTTCATGTCCTCACACAGCTAAAGATCAAACAACAATAACAGTCATTCAGAAAAGACTTTAGATTTCCTTTCTCACTCATCGTTATGTGTTGTAAGATTTTGTGTGATTAGCAGGACAGAGTGTAGGATAGCGGTGAAGAGAGGCAAGAAAATACAAACACTGGTGAAACTTTATTATGTTTGCTGTTTATAATATTAGATATAATTTATATAATGACATTTTTCTAACACACCAGGGCCTGTATTCACAAAGCTTATTAAGTCTAAACGTTGCACCTAGTGACATAATTCTGAGAAAATTCCTAGAATTATGACATTTTCTTAGAATTTGCCCTTAAATTTTGGACTAAATCTTAATAAAGATAAAAATGATTCACGAAACATCTTAGACCTACAAACATATCCTAAGGTAAAATTGTTAAGAGTAAAGAGGAGGAATTTAAAGAGGCTTAAGAGTTTCTATAGCAGAGAACAAATTGGTGTAAAGAAGAAATATTCTCCAAACACTGACTGTAAAGCTAAAAGTAAATGCTGCTCTTCTGTCCAGTCTGGTTTTCTTGTCCTTTTACTTCCTTCCATCTCTCTTGGATTGTTGGTTACATACCACCCAAAAAGTGCAACTTAAATAAACTGTCCTGAAATCATGTAAACTGGTAAAAGCTGAGACATTTTGCTCCCATCAATCTGAAATGGATCACAACTAATAAAATCAGTACAGTAAATAAATGTAAGAACTTAAATATACTAACTACTGTGTGGAAATTTGTTGTTCAAAAATCGACATATTTTCACCATTTGTCTGTTTAATTATCTTTAAGATATTTAGCCTATAACAGAAACTTTGTATAAAGTAGCCTGTAGTCATGATTATACAATTTCTTTATACACAAACATTATGATTTCACTGACTGTTCTCCAGTCGTGGCCAAAAGTTTTGAGAATTACATAAATATTGGAAATTGGAAAAGTTGCTGCTTAAGTTTTTATAATAGCAATTTGCATATACTCCAGAATGTTATGAAGAGAGATCAGATGAATTGCATAGTCCTTCTTTGCCATGAAAATTAACTTAATCCCTCACTCACAATTTTGCCCAAAAACACAGCCATGAATAAAGAATGGTACCAAAACACCCTCCAACAGCAACTTCTTCCAACAATCCAACAACAGTTTGGTGAAGAACAAGGCATTTTCCAGAACGATGGAGCACCGAGCCATAAGGCAAAAGTGAGAACCAAGTGACTCGCGGACCAAAACGTTGAAATTTTGGGTCCATGGCCTGGAAACTCCCCAGATCTTAATAACATTGAGAACTTGTGAACAAACCTCAAGAGGCGGGTGGACAAACAAAAACCCACTAATTCTGACAAACTCCAAGAAGTGATTATGAAAGAATGGGCTGCTATCAGTCAGGATTTGGCCCAGAAGTTGATTGAGAGCAGCCCAGTCGAACTGCAGAGGTCCTGAAAAAGAAGCGCCAACACTGCAAATACTGACTCTCTGCATAAATGTCATGTAATTGTCAATAAAAGCCTTTGAAACATATGAAGTGCTTGTAATTATATTTCAATACATCACAGAAACAACTGAAACAAAGATCTAAAAGCAGTTTAGCAGCAAACTTTGTGAAAACTAATATTTGTGTCATTCTCAAAATACAGTCGTGGCCAAAAGTTATCATATATTCTATTTCCACAAAAAACACAATCCAAGACCTATACAGAGGTCAGAGGTTATTTTATCAACCAATCACAGTCCTTGATTTGCTGAATCACCCCTAGCAACGGGGTCGACCACGCCCCCTCACTAAGATAAAGTGTTTTGTAATTTCCTTCCTCAGAGTTGAATCACTTTTAGTCTAGGACTCCCAGTTCGGAGTTTTTAGGCTGAGATATGAGCTCTCTGAGAGAATTGTCCGAAGCGCTGTGTGTATACGGGCCCTGGGCATTAAGCGTTACCTGTGAGGGAGCAGGTTCACGAGCCCGAGACCTCCTGGAGGAGCGGCGCCTTTCTCCTGCTGAACTCATTACAACTCCTCTAAACACACACTGTCAACAACAACAACAATAATAATGAATATGATATTTATATCTCTTTTAGCTTATGAAGTAACAATCGAAGTTGTTAAAAAAAAACATGCAGTAAAACTCCTCGCTAAGGCCGAACTCCAAATCTCCCCTTATTGTATAAATAGTGCCCTACGCAGGGCGCATGCGCATTAACTCATTGTACTGAACGTAGTGCACTTACACAGTGAAGTGGAGATCCGTTTGTAACTCCAACAAACAGCTTCAGTGGAACTTACCTCAGGGTTTAAAGCACAACGAGCTGTTAAATCTTCAGAAACACACACAATAACCTGGATTTATGTTTAACTCCAGCACACAGAACAGTAAAACTCAGAGAGATGTTGTAGTGCTGATGAGCTCGGTCGGATAAAGATGTTCAGGAAAGCAACGGCCCTTTTCTTCACTAACGTTTTCCGGCGGTTGAAGAAACAGTTACTGAGCGCGTTACCGCCACCATCTGGACTGGAGGAGAATGGAGGACGCCTCTTCTATTACATGTCAGAGTTATAATAAGGTGCCTTTGGTGTCCTCACCAGAATCAGCCATTTCAACTTCAATGAGGGCAATAAGAATAAGCTCATAAATGACATGTTTCTACTGATCTCTGCTTTAATAAAATCCATATTGATTCATTTTTTATTTAATAATAATAATAATAGTAATAAATATTTTGTATGTGTCCCTGACACTGCGGTCCACCTTGTAATTTTGGTGGAACCACCCCGTTGAGAAAAAGGCAGATGTAATCAGTGACATCATGACCGTCATATTGCCTTTACTGGAGGTTGCAACAACTGCTGTGTATTAATGAAAGGACAACTTTTCAGAAATGTAAAATATATGCGATAAAGATGAGCACAGCCATCTACAACAGCAAATCAGTTTGCTCACTGAAGGTCCACCGTGTGCTCATTAAATGCTAATTTGAGCAATAATGACTTCCTGTTGTCAGTTCTTCCACGAGTTTTTGCCACATAGTTTTTGCCACAGTTTAGATTGATTTTATTACCAACAGACTTTTCCCATTAACTAAAATATATTGTTGAGAAGAGGACAATAGGTCTTTTTGAATATGTATGATTTATAATTAGTATGTGATGAAAATATATTTACTTTGAATTTGTGATTGTCCAGGAGAGGGCCGATCCCTTAACTCCTACAACATTTTCTAATCTACCAAGGCGAATAGTATGATTAGTGGTGTCAAAAGGTACACTAAGGTCAAGTAACACAAGCAAAGAAAACACAACACTGTTCAGAGACAAGTAGGAGGTCATTTAGCACTTTAGCCACCGTCTCTGTGGTATGATGAGACCTAAATCCTGACTGATACATTTCATGAATGGTATTCATATGAAGATATAAGCATAACTGTGGTGCAGCAAACATTCCTAAAACACACCTTTTGAGTCTCTTTACATTTTTGTTTAGTTTTGGGAACAGACACAGTCTCAATGTGGTGGAACCAGAGTGACGACTCCATGTAGCAGATGTTAAGGTTAACCTGTTTGTCTGCTCCCTGCCTGGGCTCTGGGTAGTCACTGACTAACCCCATTATGAGACTATACTGTAAGAAATGAGAGCGCCACCTATCTGAGTGGGATGGAACCTTTATCATTACCTTTGGCTGAGTGACTATCCTGCCCAGTTGTTATCCACTCGCCCTACTGTGAGGGGTCTAATGCTGGAGTCAGGGGCTATCTATCTATTCGCCTAAGGCAGGGGTGGCCAACCCTGGTCCTCGAGAGCCGCAGCCCTGCGTGTTTTCTAATTATCCCTGCACTCCTCACTGCTTATCACCTGAATCAGATGTGCTCTGATTGACTGAGGACAATCATCTGTCATTTTCCCCACACATTGCTAACCTTACTCGCTCTTGTAGATTTCTTCTTTACAATATCAGAAGAATCCGCCCATTTCTTTCTTCACAGGCTACTCAGGTGCTTGTTCAGTCCCTTGTTATTTCAAGACTAGACTACTGCAACTCACTCCTGGCTGGTCTGCCTCTGTCCACGACTCGTCCTCTGCAACTGATCCAGAATGCAGCAGCACGTCTCGTTTTCAACCTTCCCAAGTTCTCCCACACCACCCCACTCCTCCGCTCCCTGCACTGGCTTCCTGTAGCTGCCCATATCAAATTCAAAACACTGATGCTTGCCTACAAAGCTAAAAATGGCCCAGCACCCACCTACCTCTCTGCTCTAATCACACCACGCATTGTGCCACGTCCCCTCCGATCCTCCAGTACTGCTCGCCTCATCCCACCATCTCTCAAGGATCGTGGGCGGCATTCATCCAGACTGTTTTCTGTTCTGGCACCTAGGTGGTGGAACGAACTTCCTCTAGATGTTCGTACAGCAGAGACTTTGACGATCTTTAAACAACGACTCAAAACGTATGTATTTCTCCAGTACTTACACTCTCTTCTCAGTTGTGTTAGACTAGTGGCCCTAGTTAACCCAGTGTAAGTATCTATCCAGTGATGTAAACTTTAAAGCACTTTTTGTAAGTCGCTCTGGATAAGAGCGTCTGCCAAATGCCTAAATGTAAATGTAAATGAATTTTAACCACAATAAGAGTTTGATGTACCTTAGTTGGAGTTTTGTTGATATGATTCCAGATGGATCTAGCGTGAATGGATTGTACTTGCTAGTTTTAGATAGAGAAACTAATGCGTTCATGTATTTACATTAAGAACACTTTCATTGGTCAGAACTGTTCATACATTGGAGGACCAGAAACCTGTTTCAGAAAAATTTCAGCCTGTATGTTTCTCCAGCCAGATTTTTTCACAGCATTACGTAAAACTGGCTGAATGAAAACGTTGCCAGTCCTTTGGTATTTGCCTGAAGTTAAATGTGCGCCATGAATGAAATTAAAACGATGTTAGAAATGTCATGTGCCAGATTACAAGGGCACGTTAAATACCTGACCCAAGAGCGCAGGGTGATGCACTAAAATCAAAATGTTGATGTTATGAACAGTTATATGCAGAATTTAATAATTTACTAATGCGGCTACTGTCTCAATGTAAACAAACACTTTAACCAATAGATATTAATTAGAAAAGATAAAGTGAATATTTTTACTGGGATTAGTTCATATTTCCACTTTGGCTGAAATAACAGCGCTGAAGTGGTATAAGTGAATTTTAACACGCTGGAGTCGTTTTAAGACAAAACTTCATCTTTATCTGATCGACTTTTTCCATTTTTCATCTGTGATTCTCTCTCCGATTACCAAACAGGGAGTGTATTTGTCTGAGCACCAAAGAAGTACAACTTAGTGTAAACAAGGCGTCAGATACTCGACCTTACAGAATGTGATTTCTGTGTATTAATAAGTTAGACAGAGAGACACACAGACATGTACGTGAGCTTCAATCTCAAATAATGGTTGGATTCAGTAGGAGTAAATCAATGTGTAGTAGGACCCACTCATAAAGCAGGTCACACTTTAGATTTAATATTATCCTTCGGATTAAGTATAGGAAATATAACCACAATTCCACAGTCTGAAGTTATCTCAGATCACTATCTTGTCTCGATTAAAGCGTGTCATAGTAATAATGTACACACAGCACCGCGCTACCGCCTTAAACGTACATTTACATCAAATATCGTACAGAGCTTTATCAATAATCTTCCAGAGTTATCAACTTTGATTGGATCGCCATCTGACTTCACAGAACTCGAACAGGCGAATGAATATCTAGAGTCGACACTTCGTTATAGCTTAGATAATGTAGCTCCAGTTAAAAGGAAAATGATTAGAGATAAGAAACTCGCTCCTTGGTATAATGACCACACACGTGCTTT
>JAAGKR010011544.1:0-19110 GCA_011419295.1 Clarias macrocephalus
AGTGGCAAGGAAAAACTCCCTGAGATGGCAATAGGAAGAAACCTTGAGAGGAACCAGACTCAACAGGGAACCCATCCTCATCTGGGAGATAACAGATAACAGAAATTGTATAACATCATGTGTGTTATGCAGATGAAAGTTCGATATAACAGAAGTTATTTAAATTAACACAAAGTCCAGTTCAGTTCAGGGATGAGTCAGCAGGTGCAGAGGGCAGATGGGGGTCTGGATCACTGGGAGCTCAGGAGCAGCATGTGTAGCTCCAAACCAACATGAAGAGGAATCCAGCTGGAGCAGGTCCTTCTCTGGATGCCTCAGGATCCTCGCAGGGTTGGCCTCTGTCTACTGAAGCTGGCACAATCTCCAGATGCCTCGGGGTGGGTGGAAAAATAAAGAGCAGGTGAAAAGAATTAGCGTGGTTGCCATTCAGGATAGATGTACTGGAGTATGAGGTAAAGAAATAAATTATGTGTATGCCAGATTAAAGAGATGCGTCTTGAGTCTACTTTTAAATTGGGAAACTGTGTCTGAGCCCCGAACACTGTCAGGAAGGCTATTCCAAAGCTTTGGAGCTAAATATGAAAATGCCCTACCTCCTTTTGTAGATTTTGAAAAGGAGGTAGGGCATTTTCAAATAATGAAAATGCCCTTACTAATATTTTCAGTAATGAAAGCAGATATTATTTCATGTTCTGTCCTGCGGCCATGGAAAATTGAGACTTCAACATCTACTCTCAGGCTACATTACAGCCCCTGTGCAGCGAGGATGTCACGATACACATCTGCAAAGAAAAGGTCAGCGTCTCTGTATAGCGACCAAACCTTTTTGTGGCAATTTTTAGGCAGCGGATTGTGCAACTTTGAGGCTGCTCACGTATCTTTGGGATGCTCAACTTTCTTCTTAAATGGACATGAAAAACCCCAACTTTTCGGAATGCGTCAACCAATCACCTTCACTCTTTGGTTCCTCCTGGATCAGCTGTTTTCTTTGTCCTTGAAGGATGGGGTGCACCTGAACCTGAACACCTTGCTTATTTAGTTTGTTTAGGCATGAAAATCAGTCAAGGAAGATTTTTCAAATGTAGATATTTATTTAAAACTTTTTATTGGTAGAAGTTGGAGCTGTTTAGGTTCCCACACAAACAATTTGCAGGCAAACTGTGCCACGTCCCGGGAGTTCACAGGCCCGGCAGTTCGGTCACCCTCACTAAAAGATGATCGAGCTAAATCTTGGATTTTCGGTTTCCTCTTCACTTATTTTTCAGTCTCCTGGCAGTGACAACAACAGGAGCAGCACCAGCACCAGGAGAATTCATCTCAAGTTCTCTTAATCATCTCACCCTCCTAGCCTTATTTTACTCCACCTGGAATATAAATAAAATATATACGACATGTTCAAAAAAATGTCAATTGTCCACTTACAGGAAAAGTACTCCTGCAACAGTATAAGCTTATGGTACATGCTGATTTATTTATTCTTTTCTTTAATCAATGTTCTGTAAAAAGTCCTTAACATGCTGATAAATTACAGTAAAACTAAGGTGTTGTTATATGCTACATGCCCTTCTGTAATTCTAAGAATGTAGGAGTAATTTTGTTAACAATAGCGCGTGGCATAATTGTTTGTGGGTGGAGTTTGTTAAGATGATATACTGCAACTGTTGCCATTGTGTTATGAAAATCAGCCATATAAGAATGTTTACTGAGAAGGACTTACAAACACTGTAAGTCCATACACAATACATTCTGTCTCTCTCTCTCTCTCTCTCTCTCTCTCTCTCACACACACACACACACACACCTTGGGCAGGAGCAAGAGCATTAACAGAAAACATGTTGCCTTTAATTCTTTTTGTCGGAGCAATTTTTTTTACAAATGGAATAACTGGTGAGTTTATCTTAAAGGCATGGACTTTCCTTTACTTTTTATTTAAATGCAAACACATAATATATGTATATTTGGATTTACAATAATCAGCTTAAATGCTAAGTTCACTTGAAGGCAAAAAAGCACCTTTTCAGCCACGTCACTCAGGAAGGCTTATTTATGAATCATTTTTTGCAAACTGTGAGTCTTTCCTCTTAAGCTGATCCATACTGTATGCAACTATTCATTTAGGAAAAGACCTAGAAATAAAGTGTGTAAAACTGTATTCAACAAGTATTGATAATGTATTCAACCTAATTTTCCTTCACTTCTGAAATAATTGCAAAAGTTACGACCGGTAACAGCATAATTTAAGTTGAATTTGAATTGTGGTTTATTCCTCATACTGTAGCTCAGAATGTCTAAAAAAATTAATTATTTGTTAAGTAGTGACATCAAGAGGGAGGGAAACTCAAATATAATCCAATAACACAATAATCTGCTAAATAGTTTCTTTTATATACTGTATATTAAAGCCACAACTAAATCCATGGACAAAATGGCTTCAACTTAAATACTAAATACCATTAAATGCTTAAATATTATGTGCTACCAGATATTAAATCCATAGCTAAATCCAATATTGTGCACTAAATTACTAAAACAGTCATGTGTAAAAGTTAGTGCAACCTTTTCATAGTTTTTTTTTGTAAAAATATATATAAATAATCTGATCATAATGGGTCTTAGTATTAGGCAAATACATATAACATTTTTTCACTTTGCCATTATGCAAAAAAAACAAACTTGGGTCAATACTAAGAGCCCCCGGTTACTGCTTCACAAAATTTTATATGGTAAATTGCAACTAGGTGTTGCTAATCATCAGCTCTTGATTAATTGATCATCAACAGGTATGCCGAGAAGGCGAGAGACTTACTGAAGACCTCCTTGAGGTCATGGTGGATGAGGTCCAGTGGTTCGCCTGTGGGGCAGGGCTGAGGCATGAAAGGGTGGCAGCTTATAAGCAGGTCATGGAACATGATGGGCTCCAGGCCGAAATCAAGTTCCTGGACCAATCGATCTGCGGGTTGTGGCGGATTAACCAGGGCAGCATGATAGTGGTTATGGCACCATACTACTGGTCTGCTTTGGATGGAGAGAATAATGGTTAGCTCTGAATGCCAAACTATTTTGAGAGAAGATCTGTAGCCTTTGTTAGATAGCAGAATACAAAGAACAACTTCACAGAGAAATGGCTTTATTTATAATTATTTTTTTATGTTTTGAAACCTTTTAGTCAGAGCATAGACTTAGCAAAAGTCTGTGGATCACTTGCAAAGAATTTTTGCAAATTATGTGGCCTAACAATTCGAATTTGGGAGCATTTTTTTTTTCCAAGGATGAGTGTCAAATCAGCTTGGTAGTCTCTTAAAAATATTTACAAATATTAAGCACTGTATTACAAGCAAATGTATTAGTTCATGGGTCTGCATACTTATGCAAATACTGTAGGTTATTGTAAATGTATAAAATTATATGTGTTTTGTACATTTAATTGATTTTTAAATAAAATGTTTCTCTCTTTTTTTTTTATGCTGTCATCCAAAGCTCAACAATCAACTTTAACTACAGCCTCTCCTGATGGTACAACAACAATACTTGGTAACCATTTTATCTTTATGAATTTTTTTGATTTATTAATTTTTTGCCAATGTGTTAGACACAAATAAATAGTATATGGAAACAAGTGAATCTGAGGGCAGCATGTCTCTCCAAGTCCAATAATAATCATTTGGAACGTTCCAAGGTGTCCATCCAGTTCTTTCATAATTCAATGTTCAAAGCACAGACCTGAAAAAACCTTACTCCTAAAGTTGTTGCACAGTCACCCAGGCCATCAAGGACTACAGTCACCTCCAAGACCAGCAAATTCAACAGCTTGTTCACGCTCCTCCAGTAGCTCCAAAAGGCAACATTTCCGTACAGATAAGTTAACCGATATGACACTCGTAGGTGAGCACACATCGGACGCACGTATATAAGGCCAACTTTCCAAAATACCTCTAAGCTAACTGAAACATATTTTATAAAAAAATAAAAATACTTACACAGAATAAAAAATAATAAACTATCCATCTTCACCTCTTAAATGCAGTTTGGTAGTGTCACTTCAGCCGGGGGAGGGAGGGGGGGGGGGTTTATAAAAACCATTTGATTGCATCTCAGGGAAGGTAACTTGCTGGTTCAACTTGATTTTTTTTTAGTTTACTCAATCTGTGTCTCCAAAAATCTTCAAGAACATAATATTATCTGTTGTCTCAACAAATATTGTAAGAAGTTGGGCCAACAAAACAATATTAATTCATTCAACATTTATCTAGTTCTTACACTGTACATCAGAATCAGGGAAATATAAAAGAATTTATGTTTTGTTGTGGCTTAGTAAAATTCCAAACTTAAGCCCAGCTGTCCTAAGGTCCTGCCACAGCATTTCAGGATTTAAGTGATTTTCCAATAACCTCAATTAACTCAAGCAATGTTATAGAAAAATGGACCAAAACAAAGTGAGAGACTGATAAATCATACAGGAAACATTACTTTGAGTTAATGCTGTTAAAGTTGGATCTACAAGCCATTGAATTAGGCAGTCCTTAGTATTGCAAACATGTTTTTTTTTTTTTATTTTGTTGTTGTTGTTGTTAAATATAATAAAATAATAGCACAGTGAAAAAAGACACAAGAATTGAACGCTAACTTTTAAACATGTATATGGTGGATTGAACATATTGCAGGGGAAAACTTAAAAATGAGCACAATATTTTATAATAGGAAGCATGATAGTGGTTCTGGCACCATACTACTGGTCTGCTTCTCTTCAGTTTGGACTTGGACTGTGGTCAGGATGGAGAGAATAATGGTTAGCTCTGAATACCAAACTATTTTGAGAGAAGATCTGTAGCCTTTGTTAGATAGCAGAATACAAAGAACAACTTCACAGAGAAATGGCTTTATTTATAATTATTTTTTTATGTTTTGAAACCTTTTAGTCAGAGCATAGACTTAGCAAAAGTCTGTGGATCACTTGCAAAGAATTTTTGGAAATTATGTGGCCTAACAATTCGAATTTGGGAGCATTTTTTTTTTCCAAGGATGAGTGTCAAATCAGCTTGGTAGTCTCTTAAAAATATTTACAAATACTAAGCACTGTATTACAAGCAAATGTATTAGTTCATGGGTCTGCATACTTATGCAAATACTGTAGGTTATTGTAAATGTATAAAATGTTATGTGTTTTGTACATTTAATTGATTTTAAGTAAAATGTTTCTCTCTTTTTTTTATGCTGTCATCCAAAGCTCAACAATCAACTCTAACTACAGCCTCTCCTGACAGTACAACAATACTTGGTAACCATTTTATCTTTTTTTTTTCTCCAGAGCTACCAATAATTAGAAAGTTTAGGGTGACAGAAGAATGTACTCTAAATGCTTACTTAACACAGACAGCTAAAATTTCATTATACTAGAGCTACACCTGCTGAAAGGAATGTAATGTGTTTTTGTTGCTGTAGTTTTTAATATAGCTTCTGGAAAATACATTTGAATTTATTTTACCTAGATACTTTGGTGTCCCACCAAAATTCAATTCAATTCAATTTTAATGATGAAAGTTGAACAGTGGAAAATTATAAAGAACAGTGGAAATTAATACAATGCTTTCAAATTATGGTGCCCAGAGGAAGCAGGTGAAGTGAAAATAGCAATGGTCCTAAAAACCAACCATGTGGAACACCAACCTTTACTTGTGAACATGCAAAATAGAAACCATTTAAATCCACAAACTAATAATGATCAGTCAAATAGGAGAGGTCTGTTCCCTTAATTCATACTACAGTTTGTAATCTAAGAAGGATAATACTATGATCAATGGTCCTCATTACTGCATGTTATTAATGTGGAGATTTCATTCCTGGTTAATTTTGCTATTGTATTAAATAAAAATCTAGGATTATTTTTGTAATTTTCTACAATGGAGAGATCTAGTATGTTGATCTAGCAACACTAAGAGCTTTTTATAATTCAAGACGCTTTCCTTACCTGCTATTTGCCATACTGACAATTTAGTTTAATGCCATTTACATTCTAATTTTTGAGTGGTCTGTTTTAAATTGCATTTGTGGTCATTATACCAAGGAGCAAGTTACTTATCTATAAAAATTCTTCTTTTAACCGGAGCTTCATAGTTAATAACTCAGGAAGATTACTCATAAAGGTAGTTGATGTAAACGTATTGTGGCGAGGTGGTGGGGCTGGCTCAGATGCCACCGATCCTGTTTTGCAATATAGGCAATTACGCCACCTTGGGAATTGCACCCAAGGAAATCAACCGACCCCAGTAATTAATTTAACCAAGGTAGCAAGGCTCTGAACAAGCAAGAGTTGTGGGTTTCGTACATAGAAACTTACATTTTCTCAGGTTCATTCAACAATCCTAAAAGTAGTTGCAACTACACATCTAGCTATACTAGGCACAATATCAACAAAATACTAAAATGCACACAGGCTATCCTTAGAGCTGGAGCTTACCAGTGGAGAGGGAGGAAACAACAACTCGTAAAATTCTATCAAAACATCTTATTTTAGACAGGGATAAGAACAAAGTGCAAGTGAAACAGCATTAAGGCAGAGCACCAATCCAGCAAAACACCAATAAGGCAAAGCTCCAATGGTCATGCAAGCAGCAGCATTCATGCAAAGCAGCCGCATTTATGCACAAGTCTACCACACCCATCCTGACCTATAGTTCATACCCGAGAGTCAATAGGACGAGATTTTACTACTGAAGAGTCCAAAGGAAAGCTACAAGCCAATTTAAATGAGTACCATTTCCAGCAGGCATAAACAGGAAATCGGAAAAGAGTGTTCATAACTGAGATAAAAAACAGAAGTCAGACATACAGCAAAATGCCATGTGCTCTACTCGAGGGAGGGTCGATAGGAAAATTACTATTACAAACGTCTCGGGTTACTTAAATGTAACTTTGTTCCCTGATAAAGTGGGAACGAGATGCTGCGTGAAAACGCTATGGGAACATCTCTTTGTCCTCCGGTTGTGAAGCCTGTCAAAACCGCTGAATACTTCTGTAACCAAATACCGAATAAGGTGCATCTGCAGGTTATAAATAGGAGTGAACCGGAAACATCCTCAGGTCAATTTTGTCTGAAGGACGTCCAGGCACGCCAGCAGTGCGGCATTGAAACACAGCATCTTGTTCCCTGCTTTATCAGAGAACAAGGTTACAGCTAAGTAACATGACACTTTCAAAAGCTACACTCGATGCTGCGTGAAAACGCTATGGGAACGAGAATACTAACGCCGCCACACTGCAAGTGTCTGGACCCCCAGGTTGTGTAGCGTGTACACACAATAGCCAAGGAGGTCTCAGACCTAGCTCTGGGATGCTGACTCAAGGATCCGCGAGCCCGGAGTAGCATTGACATCCATACTATAAAATCTAACAAACAAGTGTGGAAAGGACCAGCCTGCCACATCACACACCTGCTGCAGGGGGATGCCTCTTGCCAGAGCAATTGATGAGGCAATCCCCCTGGTCGAATGAGCCCTGATTCCCAGAGGCAAAGTGTGACCACACACCTCATAGGCTAGGGCAATGGCATCTCTCACCCAGTGTGACAGCATCTGTCTAGTGGCGGCCGGCCCCCAGTTGCGACCCCCATGGCAAATGAAGAGCTGCTCTGACTTACCCCACTGGCTAGTGCGGTGGACGTAAATCTGAAGGGCACGTACTGGACACAGTAAGTGAAATCTTTCCTGCTCCAGAGCTGTGAAAGGCAGAGGACAGAAGGCTTCGAGAACGACTGAGTGCCGGGTCAAGAATGGAGCCTTAGAAAGATAGTTCGGGTGAGGATGCAGAATAAATTTGAAGTCTAGGCAGAATGGGGAGACTGACAGAGCCTGCAGATCCCCAGTCCTCTTCAAAGAAGTAATAGCCATAAGAAAAACCATCTTAAGAGACAGAAGCCTGACAGGCGCTGACTCTAGCGGTTCGAAAGCGGTGTCAGTCAGGCCTTCGAGTACAATAGCTAAGTCCCACGAAGGGACCGTCGCTCTAATGGGTGGCCTCAACCGTTTAGCTCCATGAATAAACAACTAAATGGTGCTTCCCCACAGAAACCCCATCGGTCAAAGCATGACAAGCCGAAATAGCGGCTACGTACATTCTGAGAGTACTAGGGCATAAGCCCGAGGTCAACTTTTCTTGCAGAAACTCCAGCACTGAAACAATCTGGCAGTGAACTGGGTCTAGATGTCTTGCCATGCACCAACTTTCAAATACACTCCATTTGAGAGCATACATTCTTCTAGTGGAGGGAGCCCTGGCATTTAAAATGGTTTCAATTACGCTGGCTGGAAGACCAGCATCTCTTAGTTGGTCCCCTTCAGGGGCCAAACGTGAAGGTTCCAGAGCTCAGGCCGGGGATGACATTTTTTCCCCTGCGCCTGAGACAGAAGATCCCTCTTCACTGGAATCACCCAGGGTAAGCCGTCGAGGAGAGATATTAGATTTGAGTATCATACTCTGGTTGGCCAATGGGGCGCTATTAATAAGAGGCGCAAACCCTGTTGACGGACCCTCGCCAGGACTCCTGGGAGCAGAACTATCGGTGGAAACGCATAAAGGCGTAATCTGGGCCATGTGTGAGCCATCGCATCCAGACCCAGGAGAGCTGGAGGAGTCAGTCTTTGTGAGGCAAAGAGGTCCACCTCTGCTACATAAAATCTTTCCCAGATTTGACTGACTACTTCAGGGTGGAGTTTCCATTGTGTGTCACAGCTTGTCTGGATAGCAAGTCCACTCCTACATTCATATGCCCCGGAATGTAAATCGTCCTGAGGGGCAGGAACTTGTCCTGTGCCCAAAGCAGAACCTGGTGCACTAGCTTGTTTAAGTGGTGCGAGCGCAGTCCACCATGACAATTTATGTACGAGACTACCGCAGTGTTGTCCACCCGCACTAGGACATGGTAGCCTCTCAACTGCTTGAGGAAATGTTTCAGGGCCAGAAACAGAGCCATAATTTCGAGGCAATTGGTGTGCCAGGCGAGACCTCTCCAGCTCCCTTGTGCTGGACGGCCATCCAAGACTGCACCCCAGCCCGTGAGGGAAGCGCCTGTCGTTAGCATCTTGGACCTAAAGTCAGAAACTGGGGTCTGAACCACATAGAAAGGGTACGAAGCCCCCGGTGCATAACCCTTATTAGCCTCTGGCCCTTGAATGAAATACCCTGGCTCTTAGCCACAGCTAAAATGCTCTCATGTGCAGAAGGCCCAAAGGTATCACCGTAGATGCAGCTGCCATAAGGCCTAGAGATCTCTGAAAGTGATGAACAGTCACCTTCTGGCCTAGCTTGATTTCCTTCAGGGTGTTGAGAATGGATTCGACACGAGCAGGAGACAGCTGTGCTCGCATTGTGACCAAATGTGACACCTAAGTATGTTGTTTTCTGAACAGAAAAGAGAACGCTCTTGGTGGCATTGAGTCTCAATTTTAAAGAATAGAGATGAGCTAGGATGACATTTCGATGTTGAAGCGCTAGCTTCTGAGACTGAGCCAGAATCAGCCAGTCATCTATGTAATTCAAAATACGGATGCCCTGAGTTATGGTGACAGAGCTAGGCCAAATGGAAGGACCCGATACTGGTAAGCTTTGCCCCCGAAAGCAAACCTCAGGAACTTCCTTTGCTGTGGCAATATTTCTATGTGGAAATATGCGTCCTTGTGGTCGATTGTCACAAACCAATCTTCTGGTTGGATTTGAGAAACAATCATTTGACAGTCAACATTTTGAATCAGAATTTCCTGAGATAGCGGTTCAAGCCGCGAAGATCCAAAATCGGACGCAACCCCCCATCTCTCTTGGGAACCAAGACTGTAGTAGCCCGACTCTCTATCTCGGAGGGGAACATGTTCTATGGCCCCTTTGCCCAGCAGAGTCTATTCCTGGGCCAGCAGATGTGCTCGGTCCGGTTTCACGGAAGTGGAGAACTGAATCCTGTAGCCTGTGGCTACAGTCCTTTGTACCAAGGAGATACGCCTGGCAGTAGTTTCCACGCTGCCAGCTTCTCCGAAAGGGGAACGGCTGGATGGGGGGGGGGGGTGTTAGGCGTTCGGTTACCTGAAGTGTGGCAGGAGATGACCAAACACCCAACACTTCGTTGGAGACCGACGCTCCCCGAAACACCAGTGATGGCAGGGATTGAACACCGGCCTCCTGGGAGTGCCAGGGAAGAGGCCTATTTTGTGAAGGAAATCCAGGTGCCCCTCCCCAGGGTTAGACACCCCCATGGCCCCAGGCGCACGAGCCTCAGGACTTCCTCTCTGAAGAGAGGAATCTCTTCAGGTCCAGTCTTTTTGAGGCAGATTGAGAAGAGTAGCAAACCCCACCCCAGTCTTTACGAGAGGGTGAGCGGCTGGTCACGATGTCCTTCTGCACCTCACGCCTAATAAGGGCCAGACCTGGTCCCGACCGGGTGGCTGACGTTCCCAACTCTTGAACACGGCGGGAAAGAAACCTCCCAAAGGCCTGTTCGTATAACTTCGCCTCCCGAAACCTAGTGGTGACGGAATTAACAGTGTCACCAAAGAGGCCGGAAGGCGAGACGGGGCATCCTTGATGCCCGTGAGGTTCAGCCACAGATGCCTCTCCGTGGATACCATGCCAACCATAGAACGGCCAACAGCACAGGCCATCTGCTTGGTTGCACGGAGAGACAGATCTGTGGCTCGGCGCAGCTCTGCAAACGCCCCTGATCAATAGCCCCGCAAGTGCTCAGGTCCTTCAGCAGGTCAGCCTGGTAAACATGCAAAACCGCCATGGTGTGCAGTGAAGCACCAGCCTGACCCGCTGCCTGAAAAGCTTTCTCCACCAAAGCAGATGTCAATCTATATGGCTTGGAGGGGAGTGTAGGCTTTTTCAGGGAGGATGATGTCCCAGGAGAGAGATAGCCCGCAAGTGTCTCTTCTATCTGGGACATCATCATATAACCACACATCAACGATATTCGAATAAGTCATGCGATGAATACGGCTTGCTCCATGAAAGAGTTAACTCGTCATGGAGGTCACCAAAGAACTGGAGAGAGAGATATTGAGCCTCCCCCCGGCCACTCGACAGAAACCTGTCGTCTAATTTTGCGCGCTTGGGGGAATCTCGCTTCTGCGGCCAGTCGATATGCAACCGCTCGACCACACGCATTATAACCTCCAATAATTCCTCAAACGCTCTGTCAACACTGGAAGAGCGTTGTGAGAAGGCTACTTCCATAGATGCGAGAGAGGAGCTAAAACTTCCTGATCCGGAGAGAGTGCGAGAGAAAGGGGGAATTCCGTCTCATGCGCGTCTGCCAGATCAGCACGCGAGCACAGCGGCTTGTGTTTTCTCTTTAAAGAAAGCAGTTAGGAGCAAAGAGGCACAAAACTTTAGCTTGTGTTCAGCTTGGCTTCAGGACTTAATCAACAGTACCTGGCCTTTGTAGTTGCCTCCCTAGCGATAAGCTGTCCACAGTGTCCACAGTTGAGCACAAAGCACATTGAATTTAACATTTATAATTTTAGAAAACATAAGAAAATAAATGTAAAACATTGGGGTGTCTTGAATAACTACACATTATCACCATTGTTTACCTGACATCATAGCGAATCTATTTAGATATAATTCATGATAATAGGACATATATTTCCAGTAATATTGTTAAAAGTCTTTTGGCAGCATTCGAAATGTTTTTGTTCAACACACGAGCATGATCGATAATGGGCAAGTTGTTGTTTCTCTGTCTTGTTCTCTCAATGCATTGCATTTTCTCGCAGATTATTAATTTATTGTGAATCAGTAAATATTCATAGTTTTATAGGCAATATTTAGGAAACAGAATTATACTCACAAATAGCTAGCAATCCTCAAAAAAAAGCAATGTCTGTCCATGTTGTTCACATATGAAAAATTGGTGATACTTCCTGATATGCGCACACACACTCTCAGCATTGGTCAGCCAGTAGAGCAAACGGACAGAAGTGTCGCTGCCTATCAGGAAGAATAGGAGCAACACAGGAGACATTATTAGACCAATGTTGGGCCAACAGCGGTATCCACTGTGTTAGATATATAGTTCTTTTGATGTTATTTATATACTAGCTTGGTAACCAACCGTCATATGAGCTTCGGATGTGATTACATTATTGAGAGAGCCTGCTGCACAAAGCTAAAGCAATATCCTTTAATTTCCAATTTTCAAATTTTAACCTTGGTATTATCTACTGAACCAGTGTTGGGCGAGCCTATCTTTGGTCCCACCAATAGTCCAACAGTGGGCCAACGGACAAAATGACGTTGGGCCAACCACTGATGCCAACATGGACCCAACATATGCACATCGTTTGCCGAACTTTAGCCCCGACATCAAAGCATTGACAAAAGGTTACCAAAATTTTGCTGATGTTGGCCCTACAAAGCAGTGCTATCTGGCTCAAATCGGTATAGACGATGATGAAAAAGCTGCTGTATGTCACCCAGCGCCTCAAGGACTACTACAACTTCAAGAGCTTGTTCACGCTCCTCCTTTAGCTTCAACAGGCCAGCTGTCACCCCTCTGACCCCAATCCTCAACAGCAGATCTCTGGTTAAGGAAAACAAGAACTTATAAAGACAAAAATTAATACATTTAACCAAATATATAGTTATGATAAAAATAAAATATATTAATATTGATATACACCACCAGAGGAGAGATGAGAAACTGGGATCCTTTAACGGATTCGACTCCTTCTGAATCACTCACTAAATGGATCTGCGTCTCTCGAGTCCTATGAGTCACTTGAGTCAGTAGGGATTCTGACTGCATTTTCCTATGGATCCTCCACTACAGGGTGCTCACTGAATCCCGAGTATCCACCAAATCACTGGAATCATGAACACACTGAGTCACTCAGACTTGGCCTTTTCACTTCGCGCTAGTCCCACGGTTTATATGAATCAGCCAAGACACATATAGTATTTTGAGTCTTTTTTGTTTCTGACCATAAAGTGTAAATGACTGAGAATCAAGACAAATATTTATTTCAATAATAAATGCACATATAAAAAAGTTTAGACAACAACAAGTATAATGAATGAATAAAATAATAATAAATATATTAGGGTATCTGATATTTTTTATTGGTTAAAAACAGGTAAAAAAGGCTATCTGATATAGTTAGATTTTATAAAGTTAAAAAAAAAAGTCCAGGTAGTAAAGCCGGGATTTGAGCTTGAGGTTTTATGCATATAGTCATTGTGTACATTGCACTAAAGCATCACACTGTTAGCATTACCATTCTGGTGATGTGTTGTGTTGGAAACTGGTCTGATGTGATACAAATGCCAAGGTCGTTTTTTCATCCCAGTTTTTCATAACACACATCTACATCACACCAACATGTAACTAATATGTTTGGTGTTAATAAAATCAGATTATAGAGCACTACGTATAATCACACAATATTGTAAAAATGAAACAGTTGCGGTTTATGTCATTGTGATATGGATTCTGCCTGCTTTTGCCAAGGTCCTCCACTAGAGGCGCTCAGCGAATCCACAGATTCCTTAGACTCATGAACACACACTGAGTCCGCCGCATCCAGTTGTTTCACTCCGTGCTGTGAGTCCGGCGGCTCCGTTGAGTCCTCCGGATCAGATGAATCAGCACGCACTATTTTGCGTCTCTCACGTTTCTGACTGTGCAGGAAGTTTTTTAAACAACTCAGTCAGCTATTAGTTGCTACAGTTATTAGCTAACAACTACTTAGAACAACTGAATGGTGTAGTTTTCAGTTTGTATTTATGTATGTGGTTGTTAGCAAAAAGATAACTTAGGACTCAACTGATCCGAGTAAATTAAGAGAAGGATTCGTGATTCATAAGTCATATAAAGGATCCGGTTATTTAACCCGGATGAATCCGGATTCGCCCATCTCTACAACAGAGGGTAAAAGCTAGAATTCTACTGATGTGTTAAAGCTACATGCTGTTTCATATTTAAAGTGGTTTTATATTTTAAACATGTTTGGAGTGATGTTTTAAATTAACTGGGTATTTACTCAATTCGTTTTTTTATATGAATAAGTTATCAGATATAAAACTCATAGATGAGCATTAGCAAATCTGGCAGTTTTTTTTATCCTTTTAATTACTGAGTACTGAAGCACCATTACTCCTTAGGTGTTAAACACTTCTGGAGTTTTTCCCAAATGTGGACACGGTCATGTGTCCATGTGTGTTGGAATGGAGCAGGATGCTGTTGCTGGCCAAAAGTGTGGAAAAAAAGGGAGATATAGTTATGAAAGTTTAGTTAACTCCTGTACAGTGCATCTAACGTTAGCTAAGCTCACCTTAGTAATGTAAGGGTGCCTCAGTATAATGATAAGCAGAAACACATCAACCTCATGTAAATGATTCTAACTGGCTAAATTCCTGTAAGCCGACTGAAACATATTTTTTGTTTAAATAAATAAATAACTACTTACCAAGAATAAAGAGTCCACAAAACCGCCATCTTCACCTCTTTAGTACAGTTTGATAGCGTCAGGATGGCAGAGGGGGAAGGGGATTCTTATAAATGACATCTCAATGGAGGTAAATTGTTGGCTGAACTTGATTTTTTTTTGTTTATTTTACATTTACACAAAAGTAGGACAATTAATTTTTATAATTGTTCTATTTGATATTTTTTTCCCCAGTAATTTCTATATTTACAGGTTGATGTCTTTAAATATAACATAAAAATAAATAAATAAATAAATAAATAAATAATAATAATAATAAACAGATACAAACAGAGATAAGCTATATAACTTAATTATTTGCATAAATAATATTGTCAGCTAGTGAACTTGATTGTCTGTCTAAACAACATTTAACTTTTTTTTTTAAACTCCCTATTGTACAATAAATGTCAATAGCCCTGGTTCAAATTTTTCATGTTTGTTGTATAAAGTATAAAGTAAGTGTCTGTAAATTACCATCACTGTAGTATTTCTTCAAAACAACACACTACTTACAATTAAAAACTGTGGCAATTGTAGCTGTTTATTAAATTGTCCCTTCGCGCCACCTGACAGTGGCGATGTCAGAGTAGGGGCTGGCTATCGCCGACTGTGGCACCCGGACTTTCCGCTAGAGAAATACCGCTGCTCTCACCCTCTCTAACCCTTTAACACACTAAACAACCGGAATATTAGTCATCATAATGTCCCTGAGTTGCAGTTTTGTTGTGAATGAGAAAATGGATGAGAGGACAAAAAAAAATCTACAGCAACAGCAATATCTGTCAAGTACCGGCCACACCCTGCATATGCCAATAAGATCTTGTATTGTTCACATGTTTGGGCTGTGGATTAGACTGGCTTTTCAGACATACAGTCGTGGCCAAAAGTTTTGAGAATGACACAAATATTAGTTTTTACAAAGTTTGCTGCTAAACTGCTTTTAGATCTTTGTTTCAGTTGTTTCTGTGATGTACTGAAATATAATTACAAGCACTTCATACTTTCAAAGGCCTTTATCGACAATTGCATAACATTTATGCAGAGAGTCAGTATTGCAGTGATGGCCCTTCTTTTTCAGGACCTCTGTAATTCGACTGGGCTGCTCTCAATCAACTTCTGGGCCAAATCCTGACTGATAGCAACCCATTCTTTCATAATCACTTCTTGGAGTTTGTCAGAATTAGTGGGTTTTTGTTTGTCCACCCGCCTCTTGAGGATTGACCACAAGTTCTCAATGGGATTAAGATCTGGGGAGTTTCCAGGCCATGGACCCAAAATTTCTATGTTTTGGTCCCCGAGCCACTTAGTTATCACTTTTGCCTTATGGCACGGTGCTCCATCATGCTTGAAAATGCATTTTTCTTCACCAAACTGTTGTTGGATTGTTGGAAGAAGTTGCTGTTGGAGGGTGTTTTGGTACCATTCTTTATTCATGGCTGTGTTTTTGGGCAAAATTGTGAATGAGCCCACTCCCTTGGATGAGAAGCAACCACACACATGAATGGTCTCAGGATGCTTTACTGTTGGCATGACGCAGGACTGATGGTGGCGCTCACCTTTTCTTCTCCGGACAAGCCTTTTTCTAGATGCCTCAAACAATCGGAAAGAGGCTTCATCCGAGAATATGACTTTGTCCCAGTCCTCAGCAGTCCATTCGCCATACGTTTTGCAGAAGATCAATCTGTCCCTGATGTCTTTTTTGGAGAGAAGTGGCTTCTTTGCTGCCCTTCTTGACACCAGGCCATCTTCCAAAAGTCTTCGCCTCACTTCGCGTGCAGATGCCTTCACACCTGCCTGCTGTCATTCCTGAGCAGCTCTGCACTGGTGGCACTCCGATCGCGCAGCTGAATCCTCTTTAGGAGACGATCCTGGCACTTGCTGGACTTTCTTGGATGCCCTGAAGCCTTCTTAACAAGAAGTGAACCTCTTTCTTGAGGATCCTATAAATTGTTGATTTAGGTGCAATCTTAGTAGCCACAATATCGTTGCCTGTGAAGCCATTTTTATGCAACGCAATGAGGGCTGCACACGTTTCTTTGCAGGTCACCATGGTTAACAATGAAAGAACAATGATTTCAAGTATCACCCACATTTTAACATGTCAAGTCTGCCATTCTAACCCAATCAGCCTGACATCATGATCTCCTCCAGCCTTGTGCTCTTTAACATTCTCACCTGAGTTAACAAGACGATTACTGAAATGATCTCAGCAGGTCCTTTAATGACAGCAATGAAATGCAGTGGAAAGTTTTTTTGGGGATTAAGTTAATTTTCATGACAAAGAAGGACTAAGCAATTCATCTGATCACTCTTCATAACATTCTGGAGTATATGCAAATTGCTGTAATAAAAACTTTAGCAGCAACTTTTCCAATTTCCAATATTTATGTAATTCTCAAAACTTTTGGCCACGACTGTATATCAAGTGTATTATAAAATTATAAAAGGGATTGTTTTATTTTTAAAGTGCCAAATACTCTATTTGTGTTTAGAATGAATAGGATTGGTTCAAAGAGGAAATTCCTGAACTGAATGTAAGATGAATGAGGGTTGTAGATAATGTGCTTAATTAGGAAATGTTAACAAATGTTGTGTTTTGCACATTTCACAGAAATGTCAACACCTACAGCCATGACAATGCCTACAACCACAGAAACGACAAATACGACCCCATCATTCTCAAGACTGTCGATGAACCCGACATCAGCAATCACGTCAGAGAGCCCAACATCAGGAATCACCACGACTTCTGCGAACACGGCAGACAACATGACTTCTGAAAGCACGAAAGAGAGGCCACGACATCTTCAACCACAACGGAGGCCACAAATCTTCACTGTGAGCAGGCCACGACCTCTAACCACAACAGAGGGCACAACATCTTTAACCATGACAGAGGACACGACAACTTTAACCATGATGGAGGGCACGACACCTTTAACTACGACACCTTTAACCACGACACCTTTAACCACGACGGAGGCTACGACACCTTTAACCACGACGGAGGCCACGATACCTTTAACCACAACATCTTTAACCACAACGGAGGCCACGACATCTTTAACCACGACGGAGGGCACAAGACCTTTAACCACGACATCTTTAACCACAACATCTTTAACCACGACGGAGGCCACGACACCTTTAACCACGACGGAGGCCACGATACCTTTAACCACAACATCTTTAACCACAACGGAGGCCACGATATCTTCAACCACAACGGAGGCCACAATATCTTCAACCACGACGGAGGCCACGACATCTTCAACCACGACAGAGGCCACGACATCTTCACTCATGACAGAGGCCACGACATCTTCAACCACGATGGAGGCCACGGCACCTTTAACCACGACGGAGGCCACGATACCTTTAACCACAACATCTTTAACCACAACGGAGGCCACGATATCTTCAACCACGACGGAGGCCACGATATCTTCAACCACGACGGAGGCCACGACATCTTCACTCACGACGGATCCCACGACATCTTCAATCACGACGGAGGCCACGACATCTTTAACCACGACGGAGGCCACGATACCTTTAGCCACGACATCTTCACTCACGACGGAGGCCACGATATCTTCAACCACGACGGAGGCCACGACATCTTTAACCACGACGGAGGCCACGATACCTTTAACCACAACATCTTTAACCACAACGGAGGCCACGATATCTTCAACCACGACGGAGGCCACGATATCTTCAACCACGACGGAGGCCACGACATCTTCACTAACGACGGATGCCACGACATCTTCAACCACGACGGAGGCCACGACATCTTCAACCACGACGGAGGCCACGATATCTTCAACCACGACGGAGGCCACGACATCTTCAACTCACGACGGAGGCCACGACATCTTCAACCACGACGGAGGCCACGACACCTTCAACCACGACGGAGGCCACGACACTCTTCAACCACGACGGAGGCCACGACATCTTCAACCACGACGGAGGCCACGATACCTTTAACCACGCACACGGAGGCCACGATATCTTCAACCACAACGGAGGCCACGATATCTTCAACCACGACGGAGGCCACGACATCTTCACTCACGACGGAGGCCACGACATCTTCAATCACGACGGAGGCCACGATATCTTCAACCACGACGGAGGCCACGACATCTTTAACCACGACGGAGGCCACGATACCTTTAACCACAACATCTTTAACCACAACGGAGGCCACGATATCTTCAACCACAACGGAGGCCACGATATCTTCAACCACGACGGAGGCCACGACATCTTCACTCACGACGGAGGCCACGACACCTTTAACCACGACGGAGGCCACGATACCTTTAACCACAACATCTTTAACCACAACGGAGGCCACGATATCTTCAACCACGACGGAGGCCACGACATCTTCAACCACGACAGAGGCCACGACATCTTCACTCATGACAGAGGCCACGACATCTTCAACCACGACGGAGGCCACGGCACCTTTAACCACGACGGAGGCCACGATACCTTTAACCACAACATCTTTAACCACAACGGAGGCCACGATATCTTCAACCACGACGGAGGCCACGATACCTTTAACCACAACATCTTTAACCACAACGGAGGCCACGATATCTTCAACCACGACGGAGGCCA
>JAAGKR010011545.1:5567-19107 GCA_011419295.1 Clarias macrocephalus
AACATAACATACAGTCAGTTTGGATGTAGCACAGTGCTCATTCAATAAATGCACAGCTGAACAGATGAGTTTTAAGTGTACCTAAGTAAAAAAAAAAAAGAAAGTATGCTAAGTATATTAAATTCTAGCGTGCCAAAGCATACTTAAGTGTACTTGCTCCAGACTAGTATACTTGAAGTTTGCTATTATGGAACAACTAATTTTGTTAAAAGTGTATGTATGTGTGTATACACACACACACACACACACACACACACACACACACACACACACACACACAGGGTATGCCAAAAGTAGGGTTACAGTTACTTCATTATCTGCTTCACCTTCACAATCACGTTTTAGATATAAAAATGATCAAGAAGGTGGACTCTTTGAGCACTTGAGAGATTAAATGTTCAATGTAAAAATTTATAATATATGTAAATAAAAGTCTAAATTTCTAATAAAGGAAAAAAGTGTTAACTGTAACCCTACTTTTGGCCCACCCTATATACAGTACAGACCAAAAGTTTGGACCACCTTGTCAAAGAGGTTGAATTTGTATTATGGCACGAAAAAAGCAGCTAAGTGATCAAAAAAAACAAGTGGCATCATTACTTTAAGAACTGAAGGTCAGTCAGTCTGAAAAATTGGGAAAACTTTGAAAGTGTTCCCAAGTGCAGTCACAAAAAGCATCAAGCGCTACAAAGAAACTGGCTGACATGCGGCCGCCCCAGGAAAGGAAGACCGAGAGTCGCCTCTGCTGCGGAGGATAAGTTCATCCGAGTCACCAGCCTCAGAAATCACAGGTTAACAGCAGCTCAGATCAGAGAGCAGGTCAATGCCACACAGAGTTCTAGCAGCAGACACGTCTCTAGAACAACTGTTAAGAGGAGACTGTGTGAATCAGGCCTTCATGGTAGAAGATCTGCTAGGAAACCACTGCTAAGGACAGGCAACAAGCAGAAGAGACGCGTTTGGGCTAAAGAACACAAGAAAGAACACGATAAAGAAAACTCGCTGAATGGGAAGGGGTGTCCAAACTTTTGCTCTGTACTGTACATATTAAATATGTCATAGATTTTACTACAACGGACAAACTGCCACTCTGTGCAATTCCTCTTTAATAACACGCAGAGGTTTATGGCCAGGGAACTGTACAAACATGTGTAAGAAGCAGTTAACTACCAGACATACTGTGCGAGCGGCTCTACACACAGTTGCCTTTCCCACATGCTCTGCACTGTACAAAAATGCCCTGACGCAAATAACTGAAGTGTTACTGTATGTACAGAATGTTTTCTAAGTGCGGTTTGTGACATTTGCAATATGCGGTTTCAAGAGATGTGTTAAGTAAATTAACGATTTCCTTAAAAAGCAATAACTGTAACACCTGTGCCGCCTCAATCCCGGGGGATAAGATCTGGCTCACCGGATTATTGAGCCGCCTCTTTGTCTCCCCCTAGTGTGTCTGCGTGGGTATATGTTTCACTTTTGCACTTAATCAAGTTCACCTGTGTCTCCCTCATGTGTCTCTATTTAAACCAGCCGATCCCTCAGTTCCCCGTCTGTTCACTGTGTGTCTTCTCGTTATGTGTGGCACGAAAGGCCATTTTCATTATCTCTTCCCTTGTCAGGAGTAACCGAGGCTGTAGAGCTGGGGCGAGCGCGTCTCCGGAGGAGGCTTTTGTGTACCAGAATCAAGTTCAAGTGAGCGGCACTCATAATCCTCAAGTTTGTGTTCTTTCGTCAGCCAGAGGGGCTGACCTTCGCCTAGTGCTGTCTACAGCCATTTCTCTTGCCAGCAGCTCCAGCCCAGAACCTTTGAACTGTTGTGTTTTGTTTCTTTGTTGATTTTCAGTTTGTAAATACAGAGAGAGTGCCAAGCCAACCGTGAATTTAAGAGAATAAACACGCTTGAACTGAAACCCTGCATCTGCGTCCGATACTTTGTGAGGAATCATGACAGATGAACAGACCTTCTAGGTTGCAGCAGGAACTGCCGATGACACGCCTGGGACAGCAGCGCGAGATAGACAGCTTGGCACGGGCTGTGAACGACCTCGCGTGCAGTGTCAGCCAGCTCATGTCAGCCCGATCACCATCTCCCCCTCCTCGGCGCTGTGCACCTTCACCACCGCGCTCCGCACCACCGGAGAGTTATGCTGGGAATCCGGAGCAGTGCAGGCGCTTCATACTGGCTTGCGAATTGTTCCTAGCAGAATATCCAGATATGACCAATAACCAAAAGGTCAGCTTCATGACTCAACATCTCACTGGTTCATCCATGGATTGGGCCACAGCAGTCTGGAGCACCGGAGGAGGGGTTACGAACAGCTACAGTAGGTTCATCGAGGCCCTTCGCACTGTTTTTGACCACCCAGATCAGACTAAATCGGGGGAGCAACAGTTGTTAAAGTTGCGGCAAGGGAGTGCCACTGTCGGCGACTACGCCGCGAAATTCCGAATCCTGGCCGTGGAAAGCGAAATGTGCGAGGCCAGCCTCCTCGCCAGGTTCCGTGACGGACTTGAGCTCGCATGTAGAGATACAGGTTTAGCTTTGCAGGAAGTGGTAGATCTGGCAATCAAGTTAGATCAGCACCTCCGCGGGAAGCGACAGCAGGTGGCATCACAGCAGTCGGGAAAGCGACTAGACACTGGTCGGGCTGGCAGCCTCAACAAACCCCGACCCGAAAGGCGTGAAGGGTCTCCCCTGGAACCGATGGACGTAAGTTCTTCCCATCTATCCCCCCAAGAGAGATTAAGAAGATTAAAAGTCGGCTTGTGCTTGTACTGTGGAGGGGAAAACCACCGCGTGAACACCTTTCCACTATTACATGTAACCCACCACATTCCACCCTGAACGTCTCTACCATTCTGTTTAAACGCACAACTTTCATTTAATAATCACACTGTTTTGTTTGTCCCCTTATAGATTCACGGTCGGCTGGCAACTTCGTCTCGTCTTCCATGATTTCCTCGCTGCAAGCTCCTGTGTCGAAGCTTCCGTATACGATCGCAGTAAAAGCTCTGGATGGTCGTAAATTAACACAGTCGCCCCTTGAATTAATGTCAGCGGTTAACGTTTCCCGGTCATACCGAAGAGTTAAAATGTTTTGTACTCCCTCGGTTAGATCAATCTGTTGTGCTGGGCTTACCCTGGCTCAGCTCTCACAATCCCAATTTTGATTGGGCAACATCACGTGTTACATCTTGGTCCCCTAAATGCGCTACATTATGTACACCATCGACATTGACGGTCCAAACCACCACAATTGAGAGTCCGAGCGCCCAAGTAGTAATGACGGTACCATCCGAGTATGCACAATTTCAAGATGTGTTTAGTGTTAGGGCTGCTGCACGGCTTCCCCTCCACCATCCGTGGGATTGTACAATAGAGATTTTGCCGGGGAAATCACCACCTAGCTGGCGTATTTACCCCTTGTCGTGGAGGAAACTCGGGCCATGGAGGAGTATGTGAGCGAGGCTCTTCAGCAAGAACTCATTAGCAGGTCCACGTCTCCCGCGTCAGCAGGTTTTTTTTTTCATTGAGAAAAAAGGGGGGGGGGGTTACGTCCGTGCATTGATTACCGTGGGCTTAATGCAGTAACAGTAAAATATAAGCACCCACTACCACTGGTACCGGCAGCCATTGACCAGCTCCGCGGAGCTTCCATCTTTACTAAGCTTGACCTCCGCAGCGCATATAACCGTTCGTGTACATAACGTTCGTGTACATAAAAGCGATGAGTGGAAAACTGCGTTTAGCACGACATCAGGTCATTACCAGTACAACGTGATGGCTTATGGATTGGTAAACGCACCTGCGGTGTTTCAGGGGTTTATGAATGACGTGTTTCGGGATATGTTTAACCGTTTTGTCATAGTGTATCTACATGATATTCTGGTATACTTGCGGTCATATGCTGAGCACGTCCGTCATGTAATAGCCGTTCTGCATCGCCTGCGCAAACACGGGCTCTATGTGAAGGTGGAGAAGTGCGACTTCCATAAAAACAAGGTTGCATTCCTTGGCTATCGCATAGGGCCACAGGGGGTTGAGATGGAAGCATCCAAGGTTACGGCGATGCAACAGTGGCCGGAACCTAGGTCAGTAAAGGCGCTACAAAGCTTTCTTGGGTTTGCCAATTTCTATTGGCGATTCATTAGGGGCTTCAGTCAAATGGCAGCACAGCTTACGAGACGTAAGTACTGAAAAGTAAACCGAAACGCTTAAGTGAGTTTTCGGCAGAAGCGCGTATGGCGTTTCAACGCCTCAAAATGGCTTTCACTACCGCCCCTATATTAAAACTACCTGACCCTGAGAAGCCCTTTGTAGTGGAGGTCGATGCGTCGGAGGTAGGGATAGGAGCGGTGTTGTCACAACGCCAAAGCAATCTAGGAAAACTTTACCCTTGCGCTTTTTTCTCACGGAAACTTACACCTGCTGAACGCAATTATGACATCGGTAATCGTGAACTGCTAACAGTAAAAGCGGCATTAGAGGAGTGGCGGCACTGGCTGGAGGAAGCTAAAGATCAATTCACTGTTCTCACTGACCATCATAATCTAGAATATATCCAGCAAGCAAAAAGACGAACTTGTCGTCAAGCCCGGTGGGCCCTGTTCTTTACCAGATTTCATTTTAAAATTACATACCGCCCCGGATCAAAAAATAAGAAAGACGATGCCTTATCTCGATATTATCCACCATCAGAACACCAAGCGAATCCCGATCCCATAGTGCCCGAATCAATTCTGGTGGCTCCTGTTACTTGGGACATAGATTCGGAGATTGCCCAGGTGGCACGAACCAATCCTGCACCACAGGGCTGTCCTCCGAATAAAATATTTGTTCCGGAAATACTTTGTGAAAGAATAGTTATAGATGCACACACTAATAGGGCAGCAGGTCATCCTGGAATCACTCGCACTCTGCAGCTAGTAGAACGAAGGTTCTGGTGGCCCAGACTGCGAGAAAAGGTAAGAACAGTAGTTTCGTCTTGTGCGGTGTGCGTGACCACCAAGAGTCTGCGTAGCACACCAGCTGGTAAATGAATGCCCGTACCGACACCGGACAGACCGTGGTCACACATAGCAGTGGACTTTGTAACGGATCTGCCGGTGTCAAAGGGATACACGGTCATATTAGTGGTGGTCGATAGGTTTCGAAGGGATGTCAATTCCTTCCGTTTAGTTCTCTCCCGTCAGCCCTCCAGGTTGCAGAAAGCTTATTCGATACAGTGTTTCGTTGCTATGGTATCCTGGAGGATATTGTTTCAGATTGTGGTCCCCAATTTATCGCTAAAGTCTAGAAGGTTTTCTTCCAGAAATTGGGGACCACTGTTAGCCTCACCTCGGGCTACCACCCCGAGTCTAATGGGCAGGCAGAGCGGACTGTCCAAAAACTCGGGAGATATCTCCGCGCATACTGTAGCAGTAGACAACATGAATGGGCTTACTGTTTAATGTGGGCACAAAATTCGTTACGTCACTCCGCAACCGGCCTGACGCCATTCCAGTGTGTGCTAGGGCATCAGCCACCGCTTTGTCCCTGGGATGCCACTCCCACCGACGTACCCATGGTGGATCAGTGGTTTAAGAAAGTGGAAACAGTATGGGAGGAAGCACACACTAAGATCTCCCAAACAGTTCGACGGTTCAAAAAGTACGCCGATAAACGGCGAGGGGAAAGCCCTCCGCTTCAGGTAGGCGATCGCGTATGGCTCTCGACACAGGATCTTCACCTTCATCTCCTTTGTTGTAAGCTAACTCCCAAATATATAGGTCCCTTCCCTATCATCGCACAAATCAATCCCGTATGTTTTAAGTTACAGCTTCCCTGTCATTTTCGTATTAATCCAGTCTTTCATGTGTCTCTTCTCAGGCCGGTGATTCGTGGGCCATTAGACGAAGGTGCAGCACAACCTTTGCTCGCCGGGGCAATTCGCTCCCCGGGGAAATTGAGTGCACCCCCGCGTTTAGAGTCAAGAAGCTGTTAGACTCCCGAAGGAGAGGAGGCTCCCTCCAATATCTAGTGGATTGGAAGGGGTATGGCCCGGAGGACCGGAGCTGGGTTCCGGCCCGTGACATTCTAAATCAAGATCTCATCACGTATTTTCACCAAACACAATCGGATCGCCTGTAAACTTCTGAAACAAACTGACCCTGGAACATAACCTGCTACGGAGCAGGTTATCTTCAGAGAGTAAGTTGCTATGGTTACATACATACCCAGAAAGTTACCTCCATTTTTGGAACCGAAAGTTGAGGTTATCCACTAACTTACTCTTAAACTTATCTGGGTATGTCACATAACCTGCTTTCTGGAATATTCCCCTGAAATACCCCCGAGGTTGTCTTACAAACACACAAACTGAAATTTAAACTGTTGTCTAAACAAAGACAGACATTAATATTAGAATATACAGGTACAGTATTAGTTTAAATCTGATGTGTTCTAGCTGTTACACAGAGACTGAAAACAGCCCGAGAGCTACGGAGCATTATACCAGATATTATATTTAGCAATAACACATTAGACAATACATTCTACAGTTTAAACTATGTACTTAATTACAAATTACCTAATAAAAACCATGAAATTTTCTTAATGCTGTGAAAATCTCTGGTTGGCTGGAATACAGTAGTTGCAGAATTATAACGCAGTTCATGCAAGTGTAGCTTTATGGTAGTGAGCGAACAGAAGAGAGAGTTAAAACACATAAATGATCTTGAATGCGCAAAAGTGATTTTCAGCATGCAAAAACTATAGAAAATAATAGAAAATAGGAGAATATATTTTTAAGTGAAAGGTTGGTCTAATTTCCAAAGCACACTTATTTAAACTTTGTTGTTCAATTTATTTTTGGTATATTAAAAAAGATTTCTTGAAATAATCATAGTACAAATGTACAGAAAGTATACATTAGAATACAAATTTTAATATATGGTAGTCTTACTTACCACTTTAGCACACAAAAGTATACTTAATACACTTAAAATTGTGCTTTTGTACAATTAAATTACAACTTAAAGGGAATTAATACAAAATTAGGTGTTCCAAAATAGCAAACTTTAAGTAGTCATTAGCCTGGCTGCAAGTACATTTACGTATGCTTTGGCACGCTAAAACTTAATATACTTATCATACTTTTTTTTTACTTGGGTTCTTAACCCAATTCCAGCTATTTTTGTTTTTATCTCAGTAGTCATTTGTTAGATGCAGGACAATAATATGAGCCTTTTAGGAACTTTTGTGGCCAAACAGTCAAAGGTGGAAAGAGTGATAAACTTTTGTACTCAAGTAAAATTCAATTCAATTCAATTTTATTTCTATAGCGCTTTTAACAATGGTCATTGTCTCAAAGCAGCTTCACAAAATAAAAAGAAAATTTATGGAAGTGTGTATGTGGGAGACAAATGTGTCTAGATAATGAGGGAAATATGATTTTCAAAGGATAAGTTACTGTCTAATATTACGCCCAGGTCTTTCACTGTCGAGCTGGTAGTAACAGTACATCCTTCTAAAAAAAAAAAAAGTAAAAGTACTGTTACTTCACTAAAATTTTACTGAAGTACAAGTTACCATTATAGAAATCTCAGGTAAAAGTGAAAGTAGTTCATAAAAACTTTGCTCAGAGTAAAAGTTACCAAGTTACTTTTTTTTAACAGCAGGGCCTTTCTTATGCTTGAAAATCAAAGTGGTCACTTAAATATGATGTGACCTCCCAGTCTAGTGTCGGCCGTACAGCAAAAGAATGGTTCAGGGTTCTATTATAAACTGTATGGAAATGGTGGTATATGGCAGAAAGAACTAGATCCAGTCATTAACTGATGAAATTGTGAGGTTTTTATTGCTTTTCAAAAATATACACAGAAATACACACACACACACACACACACACACACACACACACACACACACACACAAAAAGCAGGTGGAGAGAATTAGAACAAATAACACCAGGATCAGCTTCAGGGTGGACCCAGGCCAAAATAATATACAAAAAGTCAAAACCAGAATAGACAATCAAATATCAAAATGCCAAAATCCAAATCCAAAAATAATCTCTCTCTAACATAATCAACACCTCGCCTACACGCCTCCTCTTTCCTGCGTCTCTCTCCGGTTTATATAAGGTCGGGCTGATTGATGACGTCACTCTCAGGCGACCGTGTGGATGGTCAGGTAGATGCCGATGTGGGGAGAGTCAGAAAACCTGGAATGAGGTCTGGAGTGGCACACGACCAGGACACAATACACACATACGAGCAACAAAGCACAGCAACACAGACAAATAAAAACACATACAACGACCAACATCTTGCAAGTCGTAACAATGGCAAGGAGTTCATAAGTAATTGATGACATTTTGTTCTTGTGAATTTAGAGCGTTTGTTCTCCCCGCCCATCTATCAATCAGTCCAGTGGTTTCCAGTGTGCATTTTTTTTCCTTCTCCGTTGCATAATTTTTTAATTATTTTTCATTTTCATTCATTTTTTTACTCAGTAGCGAATATGATTTAAAAGCGAAGTACAATACTTCAAACAAAACATACTCAAGTAAAAGTAAAATTACAGATTTTAAAAACTATACTGGAACCTTGGATTACGAACATTATTCGTTCCACAGCCAAAAAAAGAAATGCATAAAAAACATTATTACAAAATATAAAATAGAAATAAAAAAAATTAACCTGCACTTCACATTTAAAAAAACAAAAATAAATCCAGACAGATAAGTGTTTCCGTATGTGCGTGCGTGCGTGTGTGTGTGTGTGTGTGTGTGTGTGTGTGTGTGTGTGTGTGTGTGTGTGTGTGTGTGTGAAGCTAAAGTAAGAAGAGAGGATGAATGAGACCCTCCCCTCTCCCTCTTCTCGTCTTACACAAGAACACTTCCTCCTCTCTTATTTGAGTTTCACACACACATCCGCACTCACACAACGGAAACACTGTTTTACTGGGAAAACAAACAAGAAATCTCTCTAATGACACTCGACTGAGCGCAGACTAATGGAATCACCTCTGTAAAGTAAAAATAAAACAAAATAACCTGCACTTTACCTTTGAAAAGAATAGCGACAGAGCAGTGTTTCTGTGTAGAGCAGAGTGTGTGTGTGTGTGTGTGTGTGTGTGTGTGTGTGTGTGTGTGTGTGAAGGGTCATGGTGTCCACTGATGCGCGCGCGCACACACACAAATGCAGTGCTGAGACAGAGAGAGAGAGAAAATGGATCTTTTACCTCTCTAATGAGACTTACTTTTGCATGTGTTATAATAAACAGTACACACGCATACAAACACAAAATAAAATGTCTTTTACGCACACACGCGTGGTCACAGTGTTATAGTAAACAGTACACGCGCGCATGGATGTTGATTATACCATTAAGAGACGAGCACTAAGACCCAGCAGGGGAGACAATTACCCACAATTCTGCAGCGCAAGAGAGAGAAAAACCATTGGCTCAGTTGTGATCACGTGACGCTCCGCGCCAAAACAAGCGCATGCATGATACATGATACTCGGTACTCAAATATCAAAACGCCAAAATCAAAATTCAAAAATAATCTCTCTCCAACACAATCAACACCTCGTCTAAATGCGTCCTCTTTCCTGCGTCTCTCTCCGGTTTATATAAGGTCGGGCTGACTGATGACGTCACTCTCAGGGTGGAAGGTCAGGTAGATGCCGATGTGGGGACAGTCAGAAAACCTGGAGTGGAGCGGCACGCGACCAGGACACAATACACACGCGCGACTCTCAGCGTCAAAACAAGCACATGCGTGATACATGATACTCGGTACTCGTAAAAACCAAGACTTGCTCATTTTTCAAGTCAAAATTCATTAAAAATCTTTGCTCATCTTGCGGAACACTCCCAAACCGCGTTACTCGCAATCCGAGGTCCCACTGTACTTTAAAAAGTAGAAGTACACAAAAAAAATACTCAATTACAGTAACGCGAGTAAATGTAATTCGTTACTTTCCACCTCTGCAAACAGTTTATGCATAATTTTATTTAAGTAATGGAATCAACTTTACAACTAAAGCAAAGAACAATTAGCTAACTACTGTGGATAATTTAAGCAAAAAAATATTAGGATACAAAAATGTCAAACAAGAAGAATAAAACAAATTGCAAAAAGTGTTTGATAAGTGTTAAGTAATTATCTTGGAGAGACTTTTTGTAACAGTTTCAGTCTCCTTATTGGAAAGTCAAGTTGTACAGCTGCTGTCTAGTTATATATAACCAATCACATGTAACCCAAACATTACACAAGTTGATAGGCATAAGAAACATTTAAAAAAGAAAACAAGTGCTGAACAGCATGCAAGTTCTTTTAGCATGAATGTGTTCAGTGAGCTAATTAGCATTACAAGGCACAGCCGGATGACATTATCGAACACAGTATGTCTTAAAGGTACATTTCACCGTTTATCATTACACTGGCTAAATCAAAGCTTAACTACAGCAAATATATGAGAAAAATAAGCTTACTTCTTACTTCTACTTTTATCCTCCCATGTACATTCACACACGTGTCACTAGGAGGATGCCTTAATTTACTTCCAAAACATGATTACTAACATGCAGGAATGATAGATTTGGGATTTTAAACAATTGTTTGAATGACATTTCTGGTGCAATGGGATAGAGTAGAGAACATGAGATTTGAGCACATAGTAAAAAAGACTTTCATGTTTTCTCCTATCACTAATGAACGTAATTAATAATAAACAGCTGCCAGTTCCCCAGGTTGTTCCTTTGAGTTACAGATAGCTGCAAGACGTTGGTTGTTCTCACTAATTTGACTGATCATTCTTGACATGGCTTTGTTATACAAAAGCTCGTTTCCAGTAATATCATTTGTGACCTTCATCACATCCTCCATCACCTTCAGCACTGGCTGCTGGATGATGAATCTGCGAGTTTGATGTTCAGCCACGCTCGCTCTCCCACTCAGGACACTAAGAAGATGGACGGCACTTCTCACCTTCTTCTGGAAATCACAAGCAACCTCGATCTGCTGCTGCATCTTCTGGATTTTTTCACGTGTCTGCTTCAGCTTCTTATCTTTCTGAGTGATGTCACGTTTGGTCTGGGAGATCTTGGACTCGTACTTAGATACTTTATCTTTGTATTTTTCCACTTCATAATCAGACTTTCTCACCTCCTCTTCAGCTGCCTCAACAGCCTCTTTTGCTTGACTTAGTTCAATTGCGCCACCAATCAACATGGCAGAACCTGAATCAAGAAAAACATATGCAACAGAAAGAAATAACATTTACACATGAATATGGTAAAATAATTTATTTTCCACAAAACAGATTTAAATTAAAAATTCCAAATATACATTTAAAATGTTTTGATTTTTGCCTAAAGAGCAAGCCAGAGGGGACGGTGACAAGGAAAAAACATCAGAAATAAATCTTTAAAGGAACAAGACAGCATATACTAGAATCAAATAGAGTGATTATAAATCTGCATTACAGACTTGTGTATGATATAGGTAAAATGTGATATATTCATTTAAACAGGGACTTATGAGTAATTTATCAGAATGAACATTAGAGTAATTTCTAAATCAATCAATAATTATTTTAATTTTAACAAGATGTTAACTGTAACCAATTGTTCAGTGATGGAGACTTAAAGGCAAAACTGTTCTTAGCAGTTAAAATCTCAAAGCTATGAAACACTACTACTGTGTCTGGGTCACAAACACTAATTAGAGGGCTACTTTATAACTGTGCCTTTGTAAAATTACCATTTGGCCCCTAATGTAGTCTTCATTGCACTAAGTGTCAACAAAGAGTCTGCACCCTTTGATCCATGTAGGCATTACAGAGGATTAAACACTAGGAGTTTAGTCAGGTACTGTGGCATGAGACCATTTATTGCTTTATATGTCAATAGTATAAAATGCAGTGTAAATAAGATAGAGGTGATGTGCTTATATCTACTGGTTCTAGTGAGGCTGCAAACTGAACTAAGTGTAGCTTGTTTATGCACCTAGTGTAACATTCAGACAGTAAGGCATTACAATAAAACCACCTAGAGGTAACAAAAGCATGAAATCTATCATCACACCAAGGTCTTTTATATTTTACATAATGAACCAGGAAGGCCTTTGAGTTACTATGTATGAATCAGGTTTGTTTGGTCATTATATATACACACATCTCACCTGCAATCCATCCAATCACTGGTATAATTAGCAGCCCCGCCCCAACGCCTGTGATGACTTGAGCATTGTATTGCCTGGCTTCCTGTTCCTCAAGTGTCTGTTTTGATGAATTCAGATTTTCCGTGGCCACCTCCAGAGCTCCCTGAGATTCACTAAGTAACTTTTCTTTGGATTCCTGCTTCATTTTCAAGTTCTCTAAGGTTTCTTTCATAGTTTTCATCTTGTGCTCAAGTTTTCCCTCATTTTGTACAAGTCTTTCTAAGCTTTCATCCAAACTCTCTAATCCTGAACTAACCACCTGTTCTGATCTCTGCAGGTGCTGATGAGTCTGCACTATCTGCTCTCTGATGTAGTCATAGTTGGAGCTTTGACCAGTAACAGAATCTACATCTCCCATGAGACCCTCATAGACTCTGTTCAGGGAGGAGACACCATCTCGTAATGGAACAATAACAATATTTGTTCCGGAAATACTTTGTGAAAGAATAGTTATAGATGCACACACTAATAGGGCAGCAGGTCATCCTGGAATCACTCGCACTCTGCAGCTAGTAGAACGAAGGTTCTGGTGGCCCAGACTGCGAGAAAAGGTAAGAACAGTAGTTTCGTCTTGTGCGGTGTGCGTGACCACCAAGAGTCTGCGTAGCACACCAGCTGGTAAATGAATGCCCGTACCGACACCGGACAGACCGTGGTCACACATAGCAGTGGACTTTGTAACGGATCTGCCGGTGTCAAAGGGATACACGGTCATATTAGTGGTGGTCGATAGGTTTCGAAGGGATGTCAATTCCTTCCGTTTAGTTCTCTCCCGTCAGCCCTCCAGGTTGCAGAAAGCTTATTCGATACAGTGTTTCGTTGCTATGGTATCCTGGAGGATATTGTTTCAGATTGTGGTCCCCAATTTATCGCTAAAGTCTAGAAGGTTTTCTTCCAGAAATTGGGGACCACTGTTAGCCTCACCTCGGGCTACCACCCCGAGTCTAATGGGCAGGCAGAGCGGACTGTCCAAAAACTCGGGAGATATCTCCGCGCATACTGTAGCAGTAGACAACATGAATGGGCTTACTGTTTAATGTGGGCACAAAATTCGTTACGTCACTCCGCAACCGGCCTGACGCCATTCCAGTGTGTGCTAGGGCATCAGCCACCGCTTTGTCCCTGGGATGCCACTCCCACCGACGTACCCATGGTGGATCAGTGGTTTAAGAAAGTGGAAACAGTATGGGAGGAAGCACACACTAAGATCTCCCAAACAGTTCGACGGTTCAAAAAGTACGCCGATAAACGGCGAGGGGAAAGCCCTCCGCTTCAGGTAGGCGATCGCGTATGGCTCTCGACACAGGATCTTCACCTTCATCTCC
>JAAGKR010011546.1:5642-19105 GCA_011419295.1 Clarias macrocephalus
GGAATTTTGATGATATATTGAAAAAAGACATATTGAAGACACCATGGGTCCCAGGAATGTTATCAAGGATGGTAGCAAGAAGAAAAGGGAGGCACTTTCAGATTGGTTTTTAAAGCAGCCAGTGCCAAGAGGAAGCATAAATTAGGTTTAAGTGAGGTTTCCCAAAGTATGTATATCATCAATATCTTAAAAGTCCCATATTATTTTAAATAAATCTAAATAAGTCTTAGATGCCTCCAAAATGCGCGTGCTAATTTTCCAGCTGAAATACAACTTGCTAGCTTGAACGTCGTTCCGTTTCACTCCCACACGCTGGTTCAGTGTCTATATTCTTCGTCCATCCCAGCGTAACTGGGGTGCAGAGTGCAGGGTTGAATTGTTTAAACCACAACCTATACAAAAATAAAAAGGACAAAATTCAGGGATTTTTTTTTTTTTGGAGGGAGTTTTTTTTTTTTTTTGAAAGACTAAAAAGTTACTTTTGCATAATAGGTCCCCTTTAAGAAAAATTTCATCTAGTTTGCTTACAGCAGCGATGACTGAGAGACGACGTTGCACTGTATAAACCTATTTGGTATTGTCTAAACATTTCTTGTTTTTCTTGCAAATTTCCATTTCTCCTCCTGTGAGATGCCATTGCGTTAAATCCCTCAGTGCGCTCGAGTGTCACACTAAATACAGCAAATGATAGTGTGAGAAATAGAGCTTTTGTTAAGAAGTCCTTTAGGGAGCCACACTTTCAGCACTATGAGCCTTGCATTGTTAAAACCCACTTCCTGATCTGAACGGTATTAATGGTACTTTTATTTGGCTCCTTAACGGGACGTCAAGGATGAAAAGACGCTGAGGTCACGTTTAAGAAAGTGTCAATAATATGTGGTATGTTTCTTCTTTATCATCTGGGGTTTTTTTTTTCTTCTTCTTCTTTTTCTCTCCCTTTTTAACTTCTTACACAAATTCTAATTTTTTTTTTTGTCTTTGTGATGACCTTCCATTGACCTTCCCATACCAACCATGTAAGATAATGAAAAAGAAACCGAAAGGAAATGTAGAAAGACTAGAGCTTGACTTTGTTGGCTCCTCACTTCATGATAGTGGATTTTAATGGGTTTTAAAAACACTTTAGGCTACTTAAAGAGTGTAGAGTAACACATTATTTAAAGGCTGTTGTTCGCAGAGCTTTATGGCTTCCATATGAGCCTTTTCTTTATGTATTTAAGTACTTCGATGGATTTCACGTATACAGTAATGAATAATTTACTATATGATGGGTTGGTCATATAGTCTATGATCCTGGTGATTTTAAGCTAGTGAAGACACACGGACACGTTTCACACTTGCATTGATGTTCTAAATGAGACTTTGCATCTGAGAATGTGACTGAATCAGACCTATGAAGACATCAGATAGAGCTGTAGACTTCCTGCTCGTGCTCTCTCCTGTGGTATGAAGCAGGGCTTTAATATGAGTTTATAATTAGTCACAAGCGTAGCCCACAGTGATTAGTGCAAGCATAAGGTTGTTAACACTACATTCCCTCATCTCCCCAAAGAGTTTCCATTTAATTAGACAGAGGCTTGTACGCTTTTTTCCCGCAGCCATCCTTGTCTTTGTGCTGAATGAAGATTGCATTTGTTGTGTGTAAAAGTACAAACAACAAAGACAAACTCTCTCTCTCACACACACACACACACACACACACAAAAGAATATAATTTGTTGTTGTTGTTGTTGTTGTTTTTTCATAAAATTCCAGGCAACATTATTTCAAATTAAAGTCAAGTAATTTAGCCAGAACAATTATTCATGTTAATTTATTAATGAAAAAAGAAAAAAGAAAAAAAAAAAGGACAGAAAAGCAACACAGCACTTTGCTGCAGCATGGAGCAGAGCTAACAGCACAAAGGTATGACCTCATAAACATTAAAAGTACCGGACGTCCTGTACAGCACGTTCATATCCTGCACTCAACACACTCACGCACAGGAGAACCACTGATGCCCTAAAAGATGACGAAATTGTATCAGCGCTTGCTATCGATCCGCCATCCTGTAGGCTAGCATGAAATAATGCATTGTAATGAGTTGCGAATCCCAGCAGAATGACCACTGCATGCAGCAAAATTGGCTGCAGGTCAACCATGAATCAACTATTCACAGCCTAATGCCTTTTTTAACGCTTGATCATCCTGAAACGTTACCCAGGTAACATCTGGAAAATACTGACCAGCTGAAAATGGCATCCGTCTGAAGGCTGCTCACATTTCTATCCTGAACCGAGATCTCAGGAATCATCTGTATTCTTTGCATTGAGTCAATCCTGGTGCATTTCGTATTTGTAGTCTATAAATTACATTATTTTTAACATTTCACTGTTCGCTATTTAACACATTGGGCCTGGAGGGTTCACTGTCCACTATGTTGTTGTGTATAGATTAAAATACTACTGTTTACTTTTAAATTCAAAGTAGTTTTTTTTAAACAAATATTACTATATTTTTACTTAATTTGTATTAATTTTATTCATTGTATTTGGAACAATACATTTTGTAATAAATAGAAAACTAAATTTAGGATTTTCACATTAAACTTTAACTTTTACAACAAAAGGACTATTTAGAAATCCACCATAGTTTCCCATACTTTTACTATGATTCTCTGTGAATCTACTATAATTTGACTATAACACACTGTAGTAATTGATTTATGATATTTTATGAATTTACAATAATTTTACTATGGTAGTTTATAAATTTACAATAATTTTACCGTAATACCTTTATGAATTTACAATTATTTTATGATGACAGACACATTTTCCAATAACATTTTATTATTTAACTATAATCTTAGTATGATAGTTTATGAATTTGTAATAATTTTTACTATGACAAACTAATAATATTACATAACTACTAATATTACTCTACTGTAATATAACTACTGTACATTTTACAAATTTTATTGATACTTCATGAATTCACAACAATTCTACATGAAATTGCTACAGTATAAGACATTGTAACTTTACAATGTTACACTTTCATAATAACTATAATTCATAAATTTTTTATACATTATGATTTTACTTTGACTTTACTATTATACACTCAATTATAATTTAACAATTAAACACTATAATTTTAGCACATTTTTACTATGACAGGTTGTTATTGTACTGTGATTCACAGCACTTTTACTACAATTATATTTATCAATAATGCACTATTGCAATTGCACTATTAAATTGCAATGCATTACAATTTTACAATAATCTACTATAATACACTATGATTTTCCTCCAAAAGAATATGAACCTTTTTGTTAATTACATTTTTGTTATAATTACATTTTTACTATAGTCCATTCTTTTTTACTATATACTATGACTATGCTATTATTGCACCATAATTTTATTATGATACACAACAGTTTTGCTATAATATGCTAAAAATATAATTGCATAAAATTACATTAAATTTTTTAAGTTAATTTACATCCCATTAAAATCCTATTAAATCAAAGTTTCAGTGTATTAAAAAGAAATAATAGTTGTGAAAGTTTTAAAAAAAAAAGTGTACACATTCATCATATGTGTGCATTAAATTCATATCTGCTTTTTCCTTAAATTATTCAGATTCATTATGTTGCATCTAAATTTGCATAATAAAACTGGAGAAGCACTGACGTTTTCCAGCACATACTGTAAAGTGGGAATATGAAGAGCAAGTGTATGTTTAAAATTATTGATTTAGAAGTTCAATAAAATAAACAGTTGCATCATGATCTTTAGGCTGCAAAGTAGCATAAATGAAAGTGAGCATATTTTTATCTAATCTAATATAATAAAGTGACCAAATATTAAACTTCATATATAGTAAATCATAATGCTAGTATGCTTATACTAGTTAGCTTTAGACTTACAATGTTTACTATATGTTTATCCGTTTATTCATAAATTCATAATTCTACATTACGATAACTTCTGTTATAAATTTGACATTCGCTTGGTTTTATTGTGATGTTACTATATTAATTTGTATTTCTATGTCTCTATCTGTCTATCTATCTATCATTGCATCTGTATGTTTGGTCAGCATTGTTAGGAAATATCTGAATCAGCATAAGAGCGGATGAAAGAGAAGGAGAGAAAGAGAGAGATCTAAAGGAGGAAAAGATGAAAAAAGAGGGAGGGTTGATGTGTAGGAGGTGTAGAGGGAGTAGAGGATTCATGGGGGTTTGTGGGGGAGGTGCTTATGGATTTTGGGGGGTGGGCCCGAGCCCGAGCTGCAGATTATTCTGGAAATTGCCAGCTGCAACGCTGCCTGCAATCAGGATAAAACCGGTTCTGACTGGGGGGAGGTGGAAAGTCACTGTCAATTTTTGTCAAGCCCGCCCCCGGTGCCTATTTATCTCCAGGGCTGAATGGGAGGACGTGCATTACAGCGGATGTGAAAACGTCCCGGCATTGATCATTTTCAACTTAATAATTCATCCGGGCTCGTTTTTCCCTTCCTGCGACCGAATAAGGGGGGGGAAAAGCGGACACCGCCGGACGCCGTCGCCGCTTCCAGTGCCGTCGAATACCGTTGCATCCATCCTTCAGTCTGAACAGCGTCCATGCGACGGCCTGAATCGATCGCTTCATTGCGGTGTTCTCGGGGCGGGGTGCGATCGTGCAGCAGTGATGCGTGTAATGCGTTGCAAACGGCAGCTCTGAAGCGCTCGCCTCCGCAGCGTGTCTCTGAGGATCGGGACACCGCTGCAGCTCCGTCAGGAACAGGCGCCCTGGGAGGCACCCTGATTAAAACTGTCTATTAATAACAAAGAGGCCCTAATCTTAATCTGTGAGCGCACGTGCCCCGAACGCTGCCGCCCATCTGCTCGTCTTCCTCATGGCACAAGCGCGAGGCACGGCGGCCATTTTCCACAGCTGAGAGTTGTAATTGTAATGGAGGGAGCTGAGCTAAAAGAGATGCATGCTTGTAAAAAAAAAAAAATAAATAAAAAATAAAAAAAACCCATGCATGCATCATCATGATAACAGTGTTTGCTAATCACGTTAAAAGAAATTTGTTGGATTAAAAAACGACATTGCTTTCGTCAATCTCATACTTTAAACTAGTTCAATTATCACTAACACACAACAGATGTTAAAGTGTTAAAACGCTGCTAAATTCTTTTCATTATAATCATCGATATATTAGCGCTAGCTTCTTTTCTTTTTTTTCCCTCGTCTGTTTTTCAAGTTTGAGGCTTCATGTGGTAGATGAAAATGAGATCTTAATCTGAATAACTTAATCTAATAAATCCTAATCTTAGATCATTTTCAGCATTTTTCTTGAATGTGTGAGGGGCGTTCAGGTCAAAACGGGACTTTTGATTGTGTAGCCTAACAGAACGCATTGATGAGAGTAAAAACTCCCTTTATTTCTCAATATAATCCCCGGCTACACTAATGCACTTATCCCAGTGTTTCACTAGTGCTTGGACACCATCGAGTGAGAAAGTTTTCTCAGAAGGCCGGAGCCATGATTAGACTTCTGCCTGCTTCACGTCTGAAACCCAGGACCTCCTTTAATGACACAAACATGTGGAAATGGCTGTAATGGCAATGGACTGGACTGTAATGTGCAAGTAATGTTAGTGAATGATTGTGTGTACGGTTCAATTTTAAGGATGACGTGAAAGACTGCAGTGTCACTCCGAGCCACGGATGCACGACGTTCTTTTAAAACTTTTGAGTGTATAATAGTAAAGTCATAGTAAAATTCTGATGGGAGTTTATCATCGTCAGTAAGACACACTCACGCTCACGTTTTTCGTTTTGGAAATTAGCAGAGTGGCAGGTTTTAACGCAAGCTTTAGTCTTTTAAAGGTCCGATGACCCTTTTTTTTTTTTTTTTTTCAAAGGTATCAGTCGTACCCACTGCAGTGTGCTATGCTTGCTATGAGCAACACCTGACACTTTCTACCTAGATGAGCTCAATAACTTCTAATTCCTCGTACATCAGGCTAATAGATTTGCCGCGAACGCTCTTGCCTTCACCCTGCCGAGCGCGAGAGCGAGCGAGCGAGCGTTGGTGTTGCTGCGCGTGCTCGTGTCTCACATGGCACCGGTGATGGTGAAAATCCCAAAGCAGCGCTGGGAAGAAAACTCCGGCCAAATCCCGAAAAGCGAGAAGCGTTTCTGCGTGTAGAGACAGCTCACAGGATGACCCCACTTCCTCCTCTTCCTCTCGCTCTCGCATCTCATCCTCATTGCAGTTACTCCCACGTGCCTCTTCCTCCTCTCTCTTTCCCTCTTTCCCTCTGTCCTCTTCTCTGCCAGTCCTCCCCGAGACTCAGAAGAGCGATAATCCCTCGACGTTCGCCTTTTTCACATTCGCGTTTTGCTTTGCAGCTCGTTTAACATCAGGCCGAGTTAGCCGAGGAGACGCCGGATGTGTCAACAAAATGTGCACATACATTACTGTCATGGTTTTGGATATTGTTCTAAAAAAAAAAAAAAAAAGATAACTCTATAGTTATAATACGTAGATCCCCAGTCGAAAGCCAACATTATTTGTTTTGGTCATCTTCACGAACGAGGAGTGGATGTAACACCATGGTGCTGTTTGGTTCAAAAGTGTTGATTAATGTTCTGGAACAGCATCTCTGGCCGTAGTATTCGTAGTAGGTTTTACACTAATGCATTCAACACCTCACGGTTTCCATAGTAACGGTACAGTGGGCGATTTTTTTTTAAGCCATCTTGTACTTTGTTTAATAAATGGTTCACAACATTAACTGTAACTATATATTTATTGAAACTATGATGTACCATTTATTAACGAATGCACAAATTAAAAACAAGTAAAAGTGAGATTAAAGAATGTGATGCTTTTGGGGAATCGCACCACTGCATCAGTCATTATTTTACTTTGAGTGTATGACGGTGTTTAAATCCTTAAAATATAGAAACACCAGTGGAAATGAAGGTCGATTTAGGTCAGTTGTCATGGAGGACTTGCAGGTGTCGTGCAGCAGCATCACGATAATCTTAAATACTAGTTGCAGAGTTAACGTAGAGTAGAAATCCTGCACAAAGTCTGAATCTTTCCATAACGTTTTTTTTTTTTAAATAAAAGAAACGCCTCGATCATTTTCACATTTAATGTTGCATGTTTTTGCAGTTAGACTCAAAATGTCTTCCAAACGTCTCCGTACATTCTGATGGTCCTTGTCAGAAATAATGAATAAACAAACATATCAGTTTACTTTCATTACTCGGAAACGAACTTTGCGGCCGACTCCTGCGAGGCGACGCGACTCCTCCCTCCGTCTCCGCCGCCGATGTGAATCGCGCTCGGTTCAGATGCAGCCGTTTGCACACGAACAACACAAGGTGGAGTGCGATACATTAACGCATTAATGACACTTTCAATTAAACGCACACGTCTCGACATATCTGCTCCCTTTCATGCTTTAACGAAGCAAGCGACAAGCGACAGGGCCGATTCATCATGACGAGTTGGTCGCAGGATTTCTAATAGTACTCGCGTTTTGTACTTAAGCATATGGCGAGGAAATCTGTCCCTATTAATACGGATGAATAATCAGCTTCGGCGGGCTCTCCAGATTTCGAAAATGTTCGTTGGCGATCCACAAAGAAGTCAATAATCCTGCAATTACTGGACTAAATGTTTTACTCACCATCTGGGCATGAAATCGTTCGGAATTTAAAACAGCCCACTTGGAGTTGATATGGATTTGTGGGTGATTAAAGGCAAGATGATGCCAAAATGCATTTTTTATTTATTTTTTCCACAATTATAAGATGAGAGCAGAACCTGAGAACGCTGGGGAGTATAACCGAAAGTACGGCAGGGGGCGCTAGAATGGGACAACAATCAACAGCAGGATGGTATTTTATTCCTTATTTGAAATGTCTTATTTATTATTAAGGGTTTCTGTGTTTATAGTTTCTTTGAATACTTCTAGCGTAACTTAACGATTACACGCTTCTTTCTTTGATCTGTAAATAAGAGCACATTTGTAAAAGGTTTATTATTATTCTTGGATTACGTGGAACATTGTTACTATAGAAAACGCTTGCACACAACAATCAAACAATTGACCTGATATAAACCTGTGATCAGAGCCATGACCAAATTCATAATGATTTGAGCTGCTGGTCTAGAAGATGCGTTTGATTGGTCGACAATCAGGCTGCGACTCGAATCAGGCATGTCGAGTCTATCGACGGATTTTAAGTAGTGAAATGCATCCACTCGGGGTCTGGCGCGATGTCAGGCTCACGTGACCTCGTCTCAGCGTCCAGGCGTTTAGTATTCCCCATCTTTCCCATCGCTGACAGAAAACGCTGACCCGAGCTGTCTGAAGTGAGCACGGACCGCTGAGTCGACAGTGCGCCGCTTCAGGAATGTAAAACAGGCAACTCAGACGTCGATGCCGCTGTAGGGAAGAAAGATAGCGATTTAAATACAGTTAGGAGCGTTTGGAACAGGCTATGCTTGAGTTCTTCAGTCTGATTTGTCAGAAGGTGGGAATTATTTTTGGATAACAGCAGAGTTACTCCGGCTATAGTGATGCACTCGTTCCAGGCGGTATGGTTTCCATGGTAGCGGCTCGCTCACAGGGACTCGTACGGTGGACGCTCCTAGTAATCTAAAACAGATTTAGGAAAAACAAATGAATACATTTTTGTTTTTTTTTGTTTTTTTTTAGAGACATTCATTGAGTATGGAAAGAGTCTCCAGTTTCAGTGATTCATTACGTAACGTTTTTTAGTGTAGAGAGAGAGAGAGAGAGAGACTGGTGGAGTAAACATCTGTCATCACAGAAGAATAAACCATGGAGGTGGTGGACAATCCTGAGAAACTTGTATTATATGGAAAGTCAGCGTTTAACCCACTAATAAGGTGTACAATCGCTTGGTCAGGGGTTAGAGAGGGATCTGGGATTCAGCCTTGTGTTGGAGGCTAGTTAGCTTTGTTGCTAGGTCAGAGGTCAGAACGATTTAGAAGTGATTGCTAAGGACATAGTCACGTGACTCGTCCAATCAGATTACTCGGTTGGAACTAACTGTTGTTGTATAAAGCAGAATGAACACAGCCCAGGATTTGTGTTTGTTGGTCTCTCGGCTGCTCCCGTTAAGGGGTCACCCCAGTGCACCATCCGCTCCACACACACAGCACTTGGCACAGGTTTTACCCGTGACGTCCTTCCTGACTCAACCCTCCCATTTCATCCAGTGGCTGGGGTTTGAGCATTGGGTGGGAATCGAACCCTGGCCTTCTGCATGGCAGGCGAGAGACCAAACAACACACACTAGAATATGATTCATAATGATGTAGTTCAGGAAAAAGCCTCAAATTCACATAATAATTCTTCAGTTGAGGTCTAAATTGAGATATTTAAAATATTTCAGTGGTTGAGGTTAGTTTTTCGGGAGGGGTTAACACATACTATTTTTCTCATTTTCCATTCTAATGATCTCGATTCCTGCCGGTTTGCTTCATATAAATGTGTAACAGAGACTAAAAGCAGTTCATTTAATGACTTAAAACATTGTTTTCATTCTACATTATGAATTACATCACGTCACATGTCCTTTATTCCGTGTGTTTGAGCAAAGACCTTCTGCATGCCCCTTTTTTTACCCCACGAAGATGCTGTTATTTAGCTGAGGAGTGAACGGTGCAGGGTGTGTGATTGGGAGCGGCGCTAATTCGAGGAGGTCAGCGTCACACCATGACTGGAAAGGAGGAAAATCAGGGAATGCAGCAGTATAATGACCAGGTATTACAAGCGTTCATCAGGATGTGTGTGTGTGTGTGTGTGTGTGTGTGTGTGTGTGTGTGTGTGTGTGTGTGTGTGTGTGTGATAATAACTCTTGGAAAGTTTTCCAAGTTTTCAGTGTGAAAATGTCCAAGCTGTTTTTTTTTGTTTTTTTTTTTTTTGCATCCATACTCTATTCGAAAGAAACAAATGTTCACGGTTGGTTAATTATCATAATTATACACATCGCCATGGCAACCCGCTGGTTCTTTAGGTTGGCAGTGTTATGTTTTACATCGTAGCAGATTGTGGATGATGGTGTTGGAAGAGTAGACTGAAGTTTAAAGATACACACTGGACTCTTACCAGACCGTCACACACACACAGACACACACACACACACACACAGTTATAGACGTGTGTTTTATGACAAATGTTTAATCCGAACTGGGTGATTGGTCAGATGGTTGTGTGGATAAATTTCCTATAAAAGCAGCTCTGACAGCGGCTCCGGGTTCGGTCATCACGTTAATGCTCTTGTTCAAATACGTGATCGCTTTTAGAGAAACAGGACGTTCTTTCTTTCACAGACGTTTAAGATTAACTTCAAATAGATAAAAGTACAATGAGTGGTTTGTTCACTTAATAATAATGAAAAATGTACACATCAGTACATGCTGTTACAGGAACATGATCATCTTGCATTATAGTATTAAGCGTAACTCCATTTCTTCACACCATCATATTATTGTATTATTATTATTATATCGTAATAAATATCATAAATATATATTATATATTTATTGAATATAGTGAATATAGCTGTGTGTGTGTGTGTGTGTGTGTGTGTGTGTGTGTGTGTGTGTGTGTGTGTGTGTGTGAAAATTGATTACTGGTGTATATTTTGACTCTGTACTGTAAATTTTTAAAAAGGTCATTGTGTTTTGTTTTTCATGACTCGAACATGAGTTGAAGCTCCACTGCATTGCATTAACATCAACAAAACGAATACAGATGTACGTCTGAGCTCAGCCCTTGAGCAAGGCCGTTGCCCCTATCTGCCCCAGGGGGCGCTGTAGCCTGGCTGACACTGAGCTCCGACCCCAGACTCCTGACAGCAGAGTGCTACAGCGTGGAACAAAATATACACCAGTGAATTAATTGTCAATACAAATTATTTAACAGAAAAACCTCCGCACCACTAGAGGGCTCCCTCCTGGAACGACACACTTCCTGTTTTTCGGTCACTTCCTGTTTTACACTCGTTCATGACAAGTTCAATGCTTTCAACAACAGTCTTACCAGTTCTTTCACTAAATGAGTTGCAAGTCGTTGTTTCATGCAGTTTTTTTTATTTCTCTGTCATTAATATTTCATTAAACTCCAGTCCAAGCAGTTTAAGCTTTCTTCTGAGCCTCACTACAACTGAAAACTGTTTGCCAATCATTTTCTCCCATCTTGGATTTTCTAGTCATACACCCTTACGCAAAGAAAATATATTTCCCTGTACTGTATATATTAACTGTCAATATATGAAATTATTCAGGGTTCTGATCTACTGGTAAATCGAAAAGATTTTATAATGTTAATATTCCTCGTTGCTACGCTAACTGATACTAACTAATAGTTAACAAAACAAAAAAAAGATATCCATATTCAAAAATAAATTCACAATATACAGAATAATGTATTGCAATTACAATATATTAAAAAATACATACGGAATCGCTGCTTTTCATATATTGAGAAATATATTAAAATATATTCAAACGCATATCTAATGTATGTAATTTTATATTAAACAATATACTTCATAATATATTTCATTTGATTGAATATATCTATTTCTTTAGAATTTTTTACAATATGATTATAAGTTAATGTAGTTCAAACAAAATGGACTTTATAGGCATGAATCAGAGCATCGACAAAGTAAAAGTGTGCGTATAATTCTTAAATATCCATAAAATTTCAGTAATGTTTCAATAAAACAATTATAAGTATAAATATAATGGTTTTGTCTTCACTGCAATATCGGTCCATTCATATATTGCAATATATTAATAAATATAAGCACTAGTTTCCTATATATGGAAATGTATTATTTAATATATTGCACTAATATTTTTAAATCAATTCTTTAAATCAATTTAAAGTTGTATATATATATATATAAATCATGGTCACATGATCGCATCAATAATATGCAATATATATATGGGCAAAACTAGGCCAGAGCCATTGCTAGACAATTTCTAAACACATTCATGAAAACACATTTCGTTATAAGTCTGTAAACACGATTATATTAGTCTAAATTTGTTGTACTTCACGTCTTCTTCAGACAAATTCTGTCTTTTGTATTTTAGGTTTAGGTTTTTTTTTTTTTTCCTATGTCCCTTTAGTGGGTGCATGCGATCACAAATACAGTATGTTAGCATAAAATAGGCTAAATTACTTTTTACTATTTTTTGTATTTTGTTATTATATTATTTTTATTATAATTTTTACATGAAACAAAAAACAGGAAGTGATTATTATATTCATAATATCCGAATAAAGGCATTAATATAAATAACTTGTAAATTCTGTAGATACGTCGACTAATCAAATTCACTAGTTCCTGCTGCAGAGACGTCGATGGCCAGTGATGGCTGCTGGCGGATTCGCGTAGCGTGTTCGCCCGGAATGGATCATCAGGACTCTTTCAACTAATAAGAACAACAACCTTGACGTCATGGTAACTTCCTGTTATATAAATGCACATTTTACTATATAGCACTACAAGGGATTTATTTACAGTCACATGATGCCAATGTCTCACCCAAATGATTCTGGTTCCTCTCAGGGTTCCTCCCCTGTGTCCCCTCGCGTGTTGTTCGGTCTCTTCCTGTCTCCTCTAGCTTGGTCATTAGAGACAAATTATCTTTTTTTTTTTTTTTTGAATTTAGACCCCAGTGAATTTCAGTGAATTGACTTTTTCAGATGCTACAGAGAGAGAAGTTGAACACGGAGGAGAAGCTTCCCAGGCGCTGCTGCAGTTGTCTCTTCCTCCGTCCATCATCAAACTCCACCGAGCTCCGGGCCGAATGATCTTTTTATTTTAGCTTTTTAAATGTGTGTGTGCGCATGTGTATGCAGGTGTGTGTGTGTGTGTGTGTGTGTGTGTGTGTGTGTGTGTGTGTGTGTGTGTGTGTATGCAGGTGTGTGTGTGTGTGTGTGTATGTGTATGTGTATAATTTTATTGTATATTGACACACACAAAATAAATCTGCTACACTCCAGGTTTTTTTTTTTTTTTTTTTTTTTGCTGATTTGACGATAAACTCGCTCTGATCTCTGAGATCAAATCAATCTGACTGATTGCCTTAAATGCTGAAGCGCAAATACAGTAGGCCAGATGTGCAGACAGATGTCCAGATGCACATCATTATCCATCATAGTCTCTCTCTCAAACACACACACACACACACACACACAGTTATAGACGTGTGTTTTATGACAAATGTTTAATCCGAACTGGGTGATTGGTCAGATGGTTGTGTGGATAAATTTCCTATAAAAGCAGCTCTGACAGCGGCTCCGGGTTCGGTCATCACGTTAATGCTCTTGTTCAAATACGTGATCGCTTTTAGAGAAACAGGACGTTCTTTCTTTCACAGACGTTTAAGATTAACTTCAA